>BQKN01062966.1:64602-121029 GCA_022839385.1 Asparagus kiusianus
TTTACGTTTTTGTAATTTCTATTTCTAAATTAAGCTCACTTTGCACTTTTCCATATTCCGAAGGAGTATATGCAAATGATTTCATTATCATCATGGCATGGGGATGTTTGCTCCATAGTTAGTACATGGATTATTGAAAGAATTGGGGTTACGCTTGTGGTGTTTTTATGATGGTCGTAAGCCAATTTGATCCTTACAAAATATTTTTAACAAACATCATATAGATAGGTTCTACAAAGTGCTTATTAGTTCACCGACTCAAGAGTTATGTAAATAAATAGAAACAAAAAGTCTAAAAATAAATTACACGACGACATAAAAGAAAACAAAAATAGAAGGAAATAAATCTTAAATGGTCTCACGTGATATTAGAATGGTTTAATTTCGCTCAATTTAGAGAATCCAACAGTGAAAAGGGATATGTGTAACTAAGCTAGTTACACTCTGTGTGTATTATAACCCTAGGGTGAGATGGTGAGATGGTTTGCTTAACGCGAGATGACCATTCTATACTGTTAGATTCAAATTAATAGTCAGATTTAAACTAATAGATTAATTGATTAAAGATATGTAGCCCCGCATTTATTTGATTTCTCTATCAAATCTTCTCTAAGATTTCCCATATCCTCCCTTCTACTTCCTCTCTTTCTTATTTGGGTTTGAGTTAGGGTTAGAGTTAGGGTTCAGGCTCGGGTTCATGTGTTCCGGTTCGGGTTTAAGTTAGGGTTAGGGTTATGGGTGTTTGGGTTCGGGTTAGGGTTATGGTTAGTGGGTTCGGGTTAGGATTCGAGTTTGGGCTAGGTTTCGGGTTCGGGCTAGGGTTCGGGTCAGCGGGTTCTGGTTTCGGTTCAGATTAGAGAAGATTTGACAGGAAAATTAAATAAATGTGGGGGCTACATATCTTTAATTAATTAACCTATTAGTTTAAAGCTAACTATTAATTTGAATCTAATGATATAGAATGGTCATCTCACATTAAGCATACTATCTCACCACACCACTATATATATATATATATATATATATAGACACGCACACTTAAGCTCTTAGCACGTCCCTGACAAATATTTTAATAAATAATCCTTTTTCCTTTTCAATTTTTTTTTAATATCGAAACCACCAACTACTCAATGAGATGAGGTAAGAGAAAGAAAAATGAAAACCCATCACATATTCAAAGAATACAAAATGACGTCCCTAAGACCTCATAGTAACATCCTTTGACTTGAGGTGTCATGATGCTCCAATTTATTGTAGTAGTTGCCAAATAACCAATTCAAAGTCTTCATTCATGTAGACGCACTAAAAAATTATGCATCAATAAGCCACAAACTTAATTAATTAAAGAGTTTAATACCTTTTGATAAGCTTTGAAAGTGAAATCAGCTTGAAGATACATACAGCTCATACAAGTTAATTTGAAAGTAGTTCTTCATATTAATTAATTCAAAGAGGCACGTCTTCCCCTTTTAGTTGTTAAATTTGATGACCTCAACAAGCCTTATCAACAAAACATATTGTGAGGATGATAGTACCTCATAAAAAGCAAAACCAATATGAGGTGTAGTACATCGTATAAATCAAAACCAATGAAGATAGCCCCTCCATATTAATTAATTCAAAGAGGCATGCCTTCACCTTGTAGTTGTTAAATGTGATGAGCTCAGCAAGTCTTATCAACGAAACCTATTGTGAGGATGATAGTATCTCATATAAATCAAAACCAATATGAGGGATAGTAGCTCATATAAATGAAAAAAAAATCAAGGTAAAAATGACAATACCTCATATAAATTTGAGAGTATATACACCCATCTATTAACAACAAAAAAAGCCTAACCCCTTCATATTAATTAAATTCTCAAATTGGAGGGTGCTTATCAACTTCAATATATTTGTGGTGTCATGTGATCATAAGGCTTGGCAATAAAAATCCAACTCAAGGATACTCACCCTCATGCAAGCTTAATTTCAGCTTGAAGGTATATGGACTCCACATAACACCTATTTTAAGAAATACAAAAGATAAGCTGATAAACAGATGAGAAGTGAAAAGTAAAGAAAATATTCCTTATGATAAACGAACGTAACAATCTTGATAAGAAAGTTTTGATAAGGAAGTTATAATAACTCCCCCACCAATCCCTTTCCAACATTTAGCGATAACTTCCCCATGTCTTCCTATAAATTGAGACCTCATTTGCCATTTAAGGGGGGACTAGAAAACAAAGAACGAGAGAAAAGATAGAGAAAAGATCGAGAGATTGAAAAGAAAGAGAGACTTAAAGTCTGAAATAACAACAACATGGTCCTCTACATTTTTTATTTTGAAAGGGAGGAGGGCTCCAGAACATTGTCTAGAGACCCAAGATCTAATTTTCTTTCTCTTAAATTTTATAATACATTAAAAATATAATAAAATCAATATCTCTTTGCATTTGATTTCTAATGTCTATTTAATTCTTTACTTTCTACTAATCAGGAGTTTCTTTTAATAAGAGTAATTAATAGAAAGAAAGAAATTTCTGGAAGCATGCATGTCACAACTTTTTTTTACAAATAAAGTGATACTAATATGATTTAATAAGTAAATATTTAGGAATTTCTCTACTCTTCTTGAGATTGGTGATATGGTTTTGTCAAGAAGAGATTAACCTACTTACATATTATTTCTTCTCTAATGGATACTCTTTGAATTTTTTTACCACAAAATATACACGTCGGGCATTACGACACTTACAAATTTTTGGCGACCATAGTGGGAGCATGCTTTTCCCCTCATCTTTTAGAAAGTAAATTTTAGATGGCATCTTGTGCATAAAGCACTAAGTTTTTTTCTGTGTACAAAGCAATAAAACATTATTTGTGCATTTATTGTTCGTAGGTAAAATGGCAAATCATGCGAACAACTCAAATGTTAAAGGCACAACTCAAATATTCGTGTCCGTGCAAATTGGTGTATTATGGGTGCTGGTTCTCATGGATATGGCCACATCGGAGAACACTTCGCAATCAACACCATGCCCTGTCCCACAACCTGAAAATCATGTTCACCTAAATACATGTTGAAGCAGACGATGATGACTTTATTCATGTGGTGACTAAGGCTATGAAGAAAAGGATGAGAAAATCATCCTCTGTCCAAGTTCCTATTCCTAACACTCAAAAGCTCAATGCAAATATGAGGAGCGCCCCCGATATTGTCATCCTTGAGGATCCTAAAGATACCCTTAACAATAAGGAGAAACCACCCACTTTTCATGTTGGAAAGGTAAGGGAGTGTTGGAAGAAAACATAGATTCCTCTTTAGTTGAAATGAGGCACTATGCTACTCAAAGGCGTTTTCCTCATATTGGATCCTCTAGAGAGACGAAAGCAGTAAGAGCAAATTCTTATGATGGAGAGTTCCCTCCTCTTCAACTACCCAACCCTCAACAACCAAAAGGTCCTATCAAGAAGGAAAGTTTTTTAAGAACACCAAGTAGGGTGGTGATACCCCCATTGAAGCAAGTTCAAGTTAATGACCCCTCAAGAGAAACATCACAGCAACATTCTACAATCCCCTCTGCTATTCACATAGGAATGCTTAGAGTGAGGGCTCGCCAAAATAATGCTCCATGTTCTTGGCAGTATCAATTCTATTCGGGTAAACTGACAAGTTATGAATCTAAGTATGATTCAATCCTATCCTCTCGGATCCATATGTTTGAGTCAAATGAAGATCAATGGAATGAAGACAATATCCTCGGTATCATTCTGCGAAACCAACTCATTATAAGACTGGAGGACAATACTTCTTCAGACATTATATGTAACATGTTATGCCTCAAAGAAATGAAAAGCAAGACACGCATGTTTATAAATATTATGAAATCACCCACCATCAGCATCGGTATTATCAACAACCAACTCATCACTATGAACTATTATTGATCCTAGGAGGGCGTCGTGTAGTGACACAACGATTGATGGCTAGGGAGTATCAACTGCTCTTACAAGATAAGGCATGCTATGATCTTTCCTCTGTAGATAAAAGGTGAGTTTGTTGGTTACGTGAGCACTTATGTGAAACCATCATAGTGCCTAATTTGAATAATCCTCCTCCCAGTCATGTCATGAATGTCATGCCTATTAGTGTGAGTGATGATGAAGATATGTACTTTAAAAAAAGGCATACTATTATATCGAATCATCGACCTGTGACAAGAAGTCAGTCTAGGTCATGGCGTGTATCTCTTGAACTTTAAAATTACAATAATGAATCATCTACTTCTTCTTATTCTTGTTTTCACTCTAATGATAGCACTGGTAGTGTAGATAAAGAATATGAATCTAATCTATTAGGTGCAGAACAAGTTTTGACAACTGATAAAATGTCCCTTGATGATAAATTGATACAATTCAAAGAGAGCTCCAACAGAAAGAAGAAGAAATTGCTCAACTTAGGGCACAAATATTTGCAAATTATTCCACTTCAACAAATAATACTTCAGATGTTCATCATCACTCAACTACAATTTTACTTGATACAGTACAAAGACTCATCACTAAAGGGGTCAAGGCACAGTTAATACAAAATCAGTATGTAATAAGACCAGGCTATACAAAGCCTTATCCTTCTGAGATTGACATGATTCCCTTCCCTACAAATTATCAACAACTGTAATTCACCAAATTCAATGCAAATGGTTCACCATATGAGCACATTGCTCACTTTCTAGCAACATGTCAAGATACTGCTCACAATAGAGCTCTTCTATTAAGACAGTTTGTTCAAACACTTTCAGGTCCTGCATTTACATGGTATAGCAAACTTCTGCCTGGATCAATAAGAAATTAGGAGCAAATGCAAGAAGCCTTCTTACAACGCTTCTATAATACTCAAAGGACTATGACCATCACCGAATTAACTCAGACTGAACAAGCCCATAATGAGAGGGTATCTTATTTCATTAACAGATAGAGAAACTTGAGTCTCCATTATCCTCATCGCATCACAGAACTAGAGGCTCTAAGAATGTGCAAGAACAATCTTCGAGCGAAAATGGTAGTTCACCTTCAAGGTGTACGACCTATGACTTTTGAAGAGTTGGCATCTAAATCAACTGATATAGAAAATTATCTTAGTCAGTTGAATCATCGTTCAAATAGAGGGAACCATAAATTCTTTGAACATGGGCTAGACAAAGGAAAGAAAGATTGCGCCCGTGAAAGGGTAAGCATGTGATGGAGAGATTTGTGGCAACATAATATACAAAAATACGACCAAATGAGGCTAATACCTAGTCAAAAAATTTAAAGTTTAATAGTGTTAGGAAGCCAAGAAGTCTAAAAGATGAACTTGAAAGGGAGTACTCCTTTCCCAAAGAAGTTGCTGAGGATTTCTCTAAGGGATTGACTGAGATGAAGTTTGTACAATTACTTGAGCCTCGCTAGGTAAATGAAAACAATAAGAGGCATGATGACGGACGATATTGCAAGTATCATCGCATGCCTAGGCGCACTTTTAAAAGAATGTTTCATCTTTAAAGATAAAGTTTAAGAAATGATGATGATAGAACCATTGATCCTACATTTCTTAAAAAATTTAAGAAAGGAAGACTATCCGTCAATATGGTGTCTATTAGTTAAGTCGATGAAAAATCTTTACCTGAGTGCATGGACACTTTAATATTATTGTCCTATGCAGTTCCTTATATACTACCATTATATCGCCCCATGGATGATTCATCGTCATTGTGACTCCCTCAAATGTGCCATATCATGTAATCCATATGAAAGAATTATTGTCCCCTTCAACTTCATCGACTATAATGGAGAGGAAAAGTGGAACTCCAACACCACTTCCTATCCTTACATGTTTAGTAAAACAATATCCACCATTCCACTTACAGAAGCATCTACTTGTTGAGGATACAAAACCTAGCAGGGCAATGCCAGTTTTAATACCAAGGCAAGAGTCAACCTTACCAGAAATCCCGCTGCCTACAACAGATGATGAAGATTTGATGTTAAAACCTGAGAAACTCTATACCAATCAAGGCAAACCTTATGTCAGAAAGAAACAAAAAAATAGACATGCTTTCAAAGACAGCGTCAAAGCTGCGAGGAACAACCCTATATCAATGGGGGCGACTCGATCTCCTCCTCTAAAAAAAGAAAAGAACCCCTAAATACAAAATACTTAGTAAAGTGATGCCAAAGGAGGAAATGGAAGGATTTATTGCAAGGGTTTCTCGTGAACCTTACATTAACAAGCATCGAGTGGTGGATAATAACGCCCCTTAGGCAGATGATTTGTATTACAATACTGTTGGAGTTGTGGAAGGAGATGACAGACCATTATGCTTCCTAGAAGAAACTACTGAGGTTAATATTACTACTCGCTCTAGAATTTAGACAAAAGATATCTGTCCTCCTCCTATTGAGTACATAATACCACACAAGGGAAAAACTTACTTTCATGATAGTGTAACTCCAAATATGGCAAGTCCTTCTAAGACTGTCAAAGACAATGTACTTGCACATCTAAAGAAAATACTATCACTTCTTAGTGTGTATGATGCTTTGTGTTTGTCTGTTGATTTACAAAAGGCATTTGTCACCGCAATACAATTTCCTGATGACTATTGGATAGAAATAGTTAACGTGGATATAAATCCACTAGAGGTCTTAAATACTGAATTCACTGATAATGACCTTCCATTGGATTCAAAGCTTCATAATCGATCTTTGTTAGTCATAGATGATTTAGAAGATAAGCCAATTAATCGAATCATGATAAGAGACTATCATTTACGAAGAAAAGTTTAGGATATTAATTTTACATGACGTCATCTCAAGAATTTGTAGATTTGCACCCAGCCCCATCTCACTTGAAAGGAGGACAAGCTACAACAGATGAATTAAAGTAATTTAATCTTAGCACTAGTGATAACCCTTGTCCCATATTTATTAGTGCTTATATGTGCAAAGAAGAAAAGGATGAATACAAACACTTCTTATCTAAGAACAAGGATGTCTTTGCTTGGAGTTACAAGGATATGCCTGGGCTTGATCCAAATATAGTTGTACATCACTTAGCCATTTCAAGTGATATTACACCTATTAAATAACAACAGTGTTATTTTCATCTAGAAATATTACCTCAAATAATAGATGAGATTGATAAACTTCTTGCTGCTAAATATATCAAAGAAGTCAAATATCCTATATGGTTGTCTAACATAGTCCCTGTTGAAAAGAAAAATGGACAAACCCGTATTTGTATTAATTTTCGTGATTTAAATAAGTATTGTTGAAAAGATAATTTTCCTCTCCCCATATCTGAATTATTGATGGACTCTACTATAGATCATGAAGTATTATCGTTCACGGATGGTTATTCAAGGTACATTCAAATTCATCAGAAGATGAAGAATTTATTACTTTTAGGATACCAAAAGATATCTTCTGTTACAAAGTAATGCCTTGGACTAAAAAATGCCGGTGCAACATACCAGCATACTATGACGGAAATTTTTACTTATCTCCTCCATGATAAGGTAGAGCGTTATGTTGATGACATTGTGATAAAGACAAAGCATAAGAGTGAAAATTTACAAGAACTTTCATTATTTTTTGAACGCTTAAGGAAACATAAATTAAAGATGAATCTGACAAAGTGTGCGTTTGGTGTCTCATCAACAAAATTTTTGGGATTTGTTATTCATAAAGATGGAATTGAGATTGATTCAGCAAAGACAAATGCTATCATTGAGATGCTATAACCGTGAAACCTACATGAGCTGAAAATTCTTCAATGGCGACTTGCATACATTCGACGTTTCATTGCTAATTTAGCCAGCAGGTGCCAACCATTTACAAGACTAATGACGAAAGGAGTTTCTTTTGAATGGGATGATGCATGTCAAAGTGCTTTTCAAAGTATATAACAAACTTGACATGCCCACATGTGTTGGGAGTTTGTATTAAAGGGCAACCTTTAATATTATATACGGTTGTATTACCAATGTCTATGGGGACATTATTGGCCAAATTAATGATGAAGGAAAGGATCTGAGTCATATGATGCTGGGGGAAGAACAGAACTATCTTGGTATGGGAAAAAATATGTTTTGCCTGATTTTTGCAACCCCCAAAACTGAGACATTATATGTTATAGCATACTATTCACTTAGCATCTCAAGCAGACCCTCTCAGACATATTCTTGAAAAAATTGTTTTATCAAGTCGCCAAGCAAAATGGGAAATATTTTTGGCTTAATTATATATTGTCTATATACCTCAAAAGGCTGTCAAAGGGCAGGCTTTAGCAGATTTTTTAGCTGCTCATACTTTACTAGGAGAGAAAGAGATTGAAGATGATCTTCCTGATGATGAAGTTATGACTACCTTTATAGCCTCTTCATGGGTTTTGTATTTTGATGGAGCTAATCAAGGAAAGGGGCCAGGAGCTGAAGTTGTATTTGTTACCCCTAAAGGAGAATCTCAACCATACTCTTTTACATTGACTTCAGCATCATCTAATAATGAAGCTGAGTATGAAGCTCTTGCCATTGGTCTCGAATTAGCATTAGACTTCAATCTTGATCCATTGATAGTTTATGGTGATTCACAACTGGTTAAACATCAACTGAATGGAAACTATGCTATTAAAAAGAAGGAATTAGTTCCATATTTTCTAAAGGCCCAAGAGCTAATACATCAATTCTAAGAAATTCAAATTGAACATGTTCCCCGATCTTATAATCATAGAGCAGATGCTTTGGCAAGTCTTTTAGCTTTATTCACTATTTCTCCAAACACTACCCTCCAAATAAACGTGGGAGCAAGGCAGGTACTACCATTGATACTTGAGGGGTCACCACAAGATACATTAACATCCACGACTACTTCAGCTTACATTAAAGAGAAATAGATTGGCGAAGACCCTTACTAGATTATCTCAACCATAGAATCCTTCCTACAGATAATCACCAGAGGCAACAAATAAAGAAGCGTAATATACATTATATTAGCATCAAGGGGATCCTCTTTAGGTAATCTTTTGATGGTATGCTTCTTTGATGTTATCTTAAAACGAAGCTATGAAAGCCTTAGAAGAAGTACATGCTGGGTATATGGGGCTCATCAATTAGGACGAAGGCTTTACCATCAACTCAAACATTTGGGATATTATTAGTCTGCAATGGCTCAACATGCAATGTAGTTTCCTAAGAGATACCATATTTTTCGAATTCATGCAGATTTCATACATCAACCCCTAGAACCACTCCATACAACTAATGTATCTTGGCCTTTTGATGCATGAGGAATGGACATCGTTAGCCCTATTCATCCTCCGTCATCCAAGGGACACAGCTATATATTGGCTAGAATTGACTATTTTTCTAAATGGACAGAAGTAATCCCTCTAAAAGATATAAGAGATGTAGATGTGGTAAATTTTGTTCATACTCACTTAATTTATCGATTCAGTATATCAATATGGATTGTATCTGATAATAGAACTCCATTTAAAAATCAAGATATGCAGAGACTTTATGCAAAATTGCATATTAAACATTACCTTTCATCAGGCTATAATACAACGGCCAATGGTCAAGCTGAGGCATTCAATAAGTCATTATGCAAATTATTGAAGAAATTGGTCTCCATAATAAATGAGAATGGTATGAGCGGCTTACAGAGAGTTTATGGGCATATCGTACTACTATTCGGACACCTACAGGGTCAATACCTTATGCATTGGTAATCAGAGGTGAGGCTGAACTGCCACTTGAAGTGCAAATTCCATCTTATAGAGTTGAAATCCATGAAGGACTTTCAGTGGATGAAGCACTAAAAGCTCGACTAGAAAAATTAGATGGCTTAGAAGATAAGTGATTAAAAGCAAAACAAATTTTTGAGATGTATCATACTCATATTTCATGAGCTTTTGATAAAAAAGTTCATCATAGATCCTTCAAGGTTGGTGACTTAGTATTTGCTGTTGTTCGTCCTATGATCATCACAAGGTGAACAAAGAGTAAGTTTGAACCAAAATGGGAAGGCCCTTTTATAGTGCAAGAGGTTTACACCAACGGAGCTTATAAAATAATTTCACCTAATGGAGAGTACTCTCCTCCCTAATAAATGCAAATTTTTTGAAATGATATTATGCCTAAATGAGGCATAACACTCCAAACTTTCATGAGTATAAACTGTTAAGACATTCTAAACTTTCATGAGCTTTCATGAGTATAAACTGTAAGACACTCTAAACTTTTGTGAGTAAAAACTGTAAGTTACTCTAAATTTCATGAGCATAAATTATAAGACACTCCAAGCTTTCATGAGTATAAACTAAAAGAAACTCCAAACTTTTATGAATATAAACTATAAGATGCTCCAACTTTTAAGAATATAAACTAAATGAAACTCTAAAATTTTATTAATATAACCTAAGAGTAACCCTAAACTCTAAGAGGATAAACTATGAGTAAACCTGTCATGTAGGTATGGTCTATACAAGGTAAATAAAAAAACTTTTTTTCCCCTTTTTTTTCTGACCATCCTTTGGTATTTTAGTGATAACTTTCTACAAAGAGCTTCAATTCAAGCAAAGTCATATTTATACAAAACTAGACTCAAATTTTGATGTATCATTTTAGACGAGAGGTTATTTGGAGCCTTCTGGATAGAATTATGGCAACAACAAATGCAGATCTATGTGCAGTCCAAGGCAGAGTAAAAATATAAAAGGGAATCAGTGCACTTGCATCATCTCATTAAAAAAGGGGAAAAAATCTTCAACGGCCTCTAAACTCTAGAAGGATAAACTATGAGTAAATTTGATTACACATAAGCTTCTCCATCAGAGTTCAGCAAAAAAAAACTCTTGTGTATTCAATGATGACAACATCTTTATTGAGAAAGGATTGTAACAAATACAAGTATAAAATCTTAAAACATTATTTATACTAAATATTTATTTGCTATGAAATAAAATGTCTAATCTCAAATATAAATAAACAAGGTCTATTGAAAAAAAATTACTCTTAAAGGACATTACATATGTTAGAAGAGTTTTAAAGGTAGTCGAACATGCTTCATATTCGGATTTGAGATATTTCATATTAGGAGATCTTTGTTGTGCCTTCTTCAAACGTTCTTCTGCCATGTCAATTGTTTTTAATTCAATTTCGGCCAGCTCAATCTTCTTCTCTAAATTCTCAACCTTCTCTCTCCACTTTACAATCTTTTGATCCTTACATGATTGATTATGATTAAGAGAAAGTTTATGAGCAGGCAATGACTGATCTATATAAGAGATAAGACTTTCCAATGATTTTAAAAATTCTAGAGAAGATACCTCATAAGTATGTTTAGGATTGGAAATTAGCTCTTTGAGGTGTGCATAATACTTTTTGCCAACTACAATAACTTTTTCAAATGCTTTCCTCAACTTGCTACCTGAGTTGACAAGGGCTCCACACAAAACAATTTTGTTCTCTACTAATTTGATAAAACCCTCGAAGTCTTGCTCGAAAAGGAGCAAAGGCTTCTGTTCACAAAATTCTTTCACAAAAATGGGTAATAGTACACTTGCAGCTGAACTCACAGAAGGGTCAATCGATCCTTCATCACTTGTATCATCACTAGCATCAATAATTATGGGTGTTGAGGGAGCCTCATGAGATAATTTTTTATCAACCATCATCAAAGGTACATGACTAGAGCAACCTTGACATTGTAATTCTGAAATCTCTCTGTTCTTAATGTGATAGATTTTGTGCATTGGTGGATGCTTAAATTAAACAGATGGAGATATACCACATAGAACTTGGTCTTTGGATTCTTCCAAAAAAGACTTGAATAGCATGCTCAATTGAATCTATACTTCCACTCGCTGTGCTATTCATTTGGGGAACAACCATAGTTTGGTTTTGTTGTACTGGAGTGTCTTGTTTTGATATATCCTCATAGCATGAAAGACTATCGTTTATTTTAGATTGAGTCTCATCTACATCAGAAGAGTTGTCAGAAAAATCAGCTTATCTGTAATCTTTAAAAGTATCAAGATTCTTGGCAGAGGATGAATTTTTATTTGGTAACTGTAAAAAATATTTTATGAGCACAAACCTAAAAAAACAGTCATATGTACGAACTATTAGGAGAATACAACTACCTTTTCTAGTGATTGAGACCCTTGAGGTGCAACTGAAGCAGGTAGAATATGATCCTCACCAGCTTCTAAATCTACAACTACTTTATTAGCACTAGTACTTTTATTTCTCACTTGTGAAATGGAAGTTGCTTGATCAGTTCTTGATAGCGGATCAGAAGAAACTCATTGTTTTTTCTTGGGATCATCAACAAAAGTGCCTTTTAGTTTGATGATTTGGGTAGGCCCTGTTGAATCCTCCAATGATGATGATGACTATAAATTTTTTTAGTGATTGAGGTTTAACATATATTAATGATTGATTTGAAATTTAGTTATACCTTATTTTGCTTAGAGCAAATAATATAACTTATTTACTTCTTTAGCGAAGAAATCATGATATTCCTTTTGATACCAAATAACATAACCATGAAGAGTCTTTCCTATTCGACCATCATAACGAATGATGAGATGTTAATCAGTTCCTAATCGAAAAAAGAAAATCCAGTAGCAATACATCTTGCGTAAGTTTGCTTCAATACGTGTGCATGACAAACCAGGATTAGGAACTCCTTGATCATAACCAAATTGACTAGCAAACATATGAGGATTATATGGTTCAGTAAAGAGCCACATTCCCATCTTGAGAAGAAGAATGTCTTAGTGGATTGAAAGATAAAATGAGGAATGAGAGCTTAACATCTTTTGCTTAGATGTATCCACAAGGGAAGTGGGGTTAAAGAATGTGAGAGTGGCTAAGGTCTCCACTTAGGTTTTTCATCATCTCCTTCATACAAAAATTTCCTAGCCTCATTAGCAGAATAAGGGGACCTTGAAGTTTCTACTCCTAAAATTTGCAGCTAGAGTGGAGCATTTGATCTATGATTTGAAGAAGAAAACTGCATTTTAATTATTTTTGCAGGTAGCTGATCATACAAATTAGGAAAATATTAAGAAATCTATCCAATTAAATAATGAATCGACTAATTGCATGAAACTGCCAAGTGATCTGTAACCTAATAGTTGATTTCTCGATAAAGAATGCAGAGAGCCCGAATGTCCAGGGAACAAGGTTTTCTACTATAAGGTGAGAAAAGCTGCAAGTGATCTATTCATCCTAAAAGTTTGAATGCTATTTGTAGGCTGTCTAAAAATTATTGCATATAGTTGATCCTCGCAAAACACTGACAATGAAAGTTATAATCTGACGACTTCCATGACAACAGACGAGAGTTACAATTTGATGACTCTCATATCTTTAGAAGCCAGAGTACAAGGGTTACAAGATGATGACCTTTGTATTCTGAGAAGACTTGATGCAGAGTTAACACAGAGATTACAAATTGAGGATCTTTGCATCTCCAAAGTCAAACGTGACCCTCACATTTCAACAACTAAATACGGAGGTTGACCCTCGCGTTTTATCAGCCAAACGCGGAGGTTGACCTTCAACAACTAAACATGGAGGTTAACCCTCATGTTTCATCAGCCAAACGTGGAGGTTGACCCTCGCGTTTCAACAACTAAATGTGGAGGTCGACCCTTGCGAAGGTCGATCCTCGCGAACTTTGCGTTTGACCGTTTCAAATTATTTGAATGGCTCTAAACTTGCTCTCCAATTAATGGGCGATTAAGCCCCCATTATGGAGAAAATTAAGGGGTCAGTTACACCCTTTAAACCCTATAAATAGCAATTTTACACCTGTAAAGGGGGTTGATTTGTTGGGTTTTGGAAGGTTGGCTTTCTACTCTTAAGATCATCTTTAAAGAAGATCAGCTCAAGTTAAACTTGCCTAGCAAGTTCCTCCCAAACCAAAGTAAAAGACAACTGAAGTTTCATCAAGCGTGGTGCTCGAATCGTCAACAAGATACATGATTCAAGCTCTCACCGCCACCATGAACGACACAATATTAAACAAAAGGAAGGATCTTTGTTGATTTTTCTTTCTTTTGTAATCAGAAATCCGATCAAGAAGATTATAATTTCTTTTTTCTAAGTCAGTTAGAGAGAGATTGTAAAGAGAGATTGTATTCATTATTTTCCTAAGTCAATTAGGAGGATTAATAACATTTCTTTTTGTTTCTTTTTCATATTTTCTCATAAATAAAAGATGGTGACTCCGCTGAGGACTTCCTTTTTCACTAAAGAGAAAGTGGTGATACAATCTGACACCAAGCTCGCCAGAATGACCGTCAAAAATCTTACTATGGAGTTTGACCAAAGTATGTATGAGGAACTCCTTTCTACCGGATCCCTTAGCCCTAAGGCTATGTGCAAGGCCCATAAGGTCTCTAAGGAAACTAATACTCCTCTTACTGTGGGCTCACCATGGGAGCGTCTCTCCTTGGGGTTGTATTGTTCATAACAGTCCCCCATCTAAAGGAGAAGACTTTAATTCAGCCAAACTTGCCAAGCGAGTTGAGGACCATTCACCCGTACCTCAGCAAAAGGTATCGAGTCACAAGAGACCCATTGCTGTGACTAACCTGATCAGTACAGATGGTAACATCATTACAAAAGCCTCAACTCAGGCGAAGAAGAACACTGCTCACCAAAGGAGAAGATCCCTACGACGAGCACATCTTATAGAAAGTCGATTAACAAACCAACGGGAACTTCGTATTTATGAGCCGAGACACGTCCCTAAGCTTCGCATTTCTACTGAAGAATGCGAGCCTCATGTTTATGTGCCCAAACGTGAACCTCGCGAAGGCTAGACTGAACACGACACTCAACATCATGTTCCACAGCTAAAACACGGACCTCAAGTCCTCATTGAATGCGAACCTCAGCTTCGTGTTGCTAAGTCAAAATGTGAACCTCGTGTTCAAAGGGACATTGTACATGACCCTCGTGTCCCCACTCTCAAACGCGACCCTTGTGTTTAGTTACCTAAACACGACCCTCAGGTTTCAGTATTAAAACACGACTCTTACGTTATTAATACTAAACGTGATGTGTCAAGTCTCATTCAGGGTGACCGACATGGACTTCAAATCCATGTCCATCAAGATCTAGTCCCGTCCAGCCAAAGACCGAGGGTTCAAAGAAAAACTTTACGAACTGTGAGGAACTCATGTCGAGTCTCTACAATAGACTTGAGAAAGTTCCGATCAAGAGACGGAGTTGTTCAACAAGTCACTCTCGCCTACCAATACGATCGACTTATCTCTATAGTCCTTTCAGAATATGATGTTGTGCACCTATAACTAGGCCATCAGTATTCAGCTAACTAACGAACGTCGCCTTGCCAAACTCGTACAAGAGATGATGTTCCTATAACAAGACAACTTCAGAAGAAGAGTACTTTGGAGTCACTTCTAACATGGTGAGTATAGGGAGATCGTCAATCCCTAGCTCTAAGGAGTCAGAGTTGGATCGGTCCCCTGGTTTGAAAGAGATTCTGAGTGAGTCTGATGGAATCTGAGTGAGTCTGATGGAATCTATCAACACACTCGAACTTGAAAGGGAGTCATCCCTCCTATCAACTACCAGAAGTTGGATAAATGAATTGAGTCTGATGATAAACACTCAGCCATCGCAGAATCTTAATCCTCTAGCTCTTTCGTAGAACACAAGAGCCCCGCTTATATGGTTGGACACCCTGCTAATCTTGTAAAAAGACTTGATGAGCAGCAAGCTATGATCAAGTCTCAGCAGGAGACCATCGATGAACTCTAATTCTAATGGATCAAATTATCACAGATAGGGCTAAATCACAGAAGAAAATTTGTCGCCCAGGCAAGAATCTTCCCGAAGAGGAGAAACTTCTTCATCCTGACCTCCAATAAGCAAAGGGAAGGAAAAAGTGTTTGATAATGCTGTCTTTAACCAAGAAGCCCACAACCTAGAATCTTCTTCTAAAGAAGGGAGAGTGACTGAGAATGAGAAGAATCTCCAATCTGTGAAAATGAAAGAACTGGAAGCCTGTCTCAATGCTATTGCCAATAGAAGCGAGCCCATGGTAAAGGAGTTGTCAGGCCCTATCCTACTGAATGGGATACAACCCATTATCCTCCAAAATTCAAAGGTCTGACCCTACAAGCTTTTGATGGCACATGGTCACTGAACCGACATATCTACTATTTCAAGTCACGGATTGGAAATGTGATAAAAAATGACACTGTACTGGCTCGGTTGTTCATTGGCACCCTCAAGGGGGTTACTTTTGAATGGTTCATGAAACTGTTTGAGTGATGTATCCAGAAGTGGGCGAATCTAGAGAGACTATTCCTATCAAAATTCTTTAAAGACGACACAAAAGTCTATGTCCCTATCCTTCCTACCACTAAGGAGAATAAGGGAGAGCTCATCAAAGACTTTGTCAAGAGGTTCCGAAGCATGGCTCTGTGATGTCCGACAGGTATGACACAGTCTATTCTGGTGGAAACCTATCGACACAACTTACAGACTAAACTCCTAGCCCAATGGGGGTTCCAGAGTGCTGCTCCTGGAGGTAACTAGTCTCCCCAGGAGAACAGACTCAAGAAATAGTTGCCAGGGTCAAAGCTGAAGAAGAAAGCAAGCAGAAGCAACCTGTGTAATGGGGCCAAGCCTAATCTTCCCGGTTAAATGGGAAAGATACTATGACTACTGAAGCCAATCCTCGACCATCACCTGTCAAGGGTAAAACGTCAGGTTAGTAAAGAGTACCTAAGCAATACTCCTTCAAAGAAGAGTATGTGGTCTCTCTATTCAAGCTACTTCAGAAGAGTGGCAAGCTTAAACTCCTTGAAGTTAAAAATCCTAAAGAATTGGGGAAGGTAGATGATCCAAACTACTGCCTTTATCATAGGATGTTAGGAGATTCAACAAAGAGGTGCTACATCTTCAAGGATATTCTACAGGCTCTGGTTGATACATAAGTACTCAAACTGAAGCCAGAACTGAAAATAATGACTACCAACATGGTGTCAGTCCAACTCGTGAGTTTTTCACTTGTTCAAGCTCTAATTGGTGTGATCCCGATCCCTAAAAGGGAGCTACTCTTGATAAACACTGACCCGCATGGTCAGAAAGATAAAGGGTTGGTACCCCTTGCTACACCGAAAGGAGAAATATGCGGGTCCATCCTGATCTACTTGATGACCATCAGTGGACAAGTGTGTCAGGAAAAGCTAAGAGAAAATATGCCTAGCCTTGGTGTTTTTCATCCAAAAAATGCGATACTACTTGGTCGAATAATTAATCCATGTCTTATCTAAGGTAAATCCTTGAGGATCGCATGACGAGACCGTCTTCATTGAACTGTTGTCTTGCAAAATAGGCCATACTATTATCACAGTATGAGATGCAGTTTATGCTTTAAAAGGTTGTTAAAGGATAAGCCCTGGTAGATTTCTTAGCTGACTATTCGGTATTAGATTCTTCTAAGTTATATAAAGATCTCCCAGATGAGACAACAGAAGCTTGCATGACCCAACAAGTAGAAGCCAAGCAAGTATGGAAATTTGATGATGCATCAAGAGCACGACCTGATGGAAGAATCACAGCTAGAGTAGGGCTTGTACTTGTATCCCCAACTAGATTTGAGATTCCAAAATGATTCTCCTTAACCGAGTCATGCACCAATAATGTAGCAGAATACAATGCCTTGCTGCTAGGAATGCAATTGGCCGAGGAAATCAATATTTGACACCTTGAAGCTTAAAGTGATTCTTAACTCATCATGAATCAGGTTCGAGAAGAATATGAAGTACGCAATGAGTATTTAGTCCTATACCATTTCATAGCGTTAAAGTTAGCCCAAAAGTTTGAGGGCTTCTTTATCGGATACAATCCGTGAATCCAAAACGCCTATGCAGATAATTTAGCCTTACTGGCAACTCTATTAGCATTGCTACCAAAGGCAAAACAAAGATATTCAACGCAGGTCATGACTTGTATCATCCCAAGATCCCTCTAGAAGATTATTCAGAAGACACAACAATACAGATCATCTGTGAAACTTCCGCATGTCTTATATGGCATACTACCCGATGATCCTAAAGAAGTGGTTGTCATTAAATGGAAAGCCCTTCAATTTTACTACAATGCGGCTTCTCGGACATTATATCAAAAATTGCATGATGGAGTTTTTCTTTGCTTCCTTTCTAGAAAAGAAGCACAAGAAGCTATCAAAGAAGCCCATGACAGTATGTGTGGAGCTCATCAGCCTGGACCTAAATTGCGGGACCGACTCTAGAGATTTAGCTATTATTGGCCAAAAATGATTGCAGATGTCATCAATTATGCTAAACGATATTATGCATGTCAGATCCATGGTGACTTCATCCATCAAGTATCAGGGAATCTGCATCCAACATCTCTATCTTAGCCATTCGAGATGTGGAGAATGGATATCATTGGATCCATCTCCCCGTCGACATCAAAAAGACATTGATTTATCTTGGAAGTAACCGATTACCTCTCCAAGTGGGCTGAAGCAATACCTTTAAAATAAGTCAAGACTTTAAACATGATCAAATTCATTAAACATCATGTCATCTACCGCTTTGGCATACCAAGACGAATAGTCCACGACAATAGAACTCAATTCGTCAGCTACAGTTTCTAGAGATTCTACAACAAGTTTAGAATTCAAAGTATTGCTTCAATAGCATATTATTCACCAGTTAATGGCCTTGTAGAAGCTTTCAATAAAACTATTGTGAAGCTTTTCAAAAAGTTTGTCTCTAAAAATCGACGCGACTAAGATAAAAAAACTTAGTGAATGTCTATGGGCTTATCGCACAACGGTAAGAACCCCGACAAAAGCTACTCCCTTTTCTTTGGTTTACGGTTGTAAAGCTGTAATACCATTAGAAATTCAGATCTCATCCCTAAGAGTTGCTCTTGCAACTAGGATGACTGATGAAGAACAATATTGACTACGCCTCCAAGAACTAGAAGCGTTAGATGATAAGCGGCTTCAAACCCAACAACAGATTGAGTTATACCAAGCTCGAATCTCTAAAACCTACAACAAAAAGGTTAAAGAAAGTGTTGATGCTCGATATCAAACAGCCAATTAATCCAGAAGAGGATTGTTGTGGGGTGGTGAAGGATGATGGAGGGCCCATTACCTTCTCCAGCTTTACGTCTAGTTCTTGAATGATGGTCTGATGTCCGTGCTACACAGATAAAAATAACTCGTGAGAGGACGAGAATAGGTTCCCCTGTGATTCCTCTGATGATCAAGTCAGTTGATAAACATGAGCTTAAGTGGAGTTTAGAACTATGTGTTCTTATGCTATGTGTATTAGAGATTATTATCTCTCAGATTGGATGGACTAGAAGAGTTAGATTGTTATTTATGGGGGTCCCTCTTTTCTGATGGTGAATAACATCCATATATAGCATGGATATCTGTGATAGATTGGTCATTTTAGCCATGCAGAATGGTGGTGGCAAAGCGTGAGCTTGAAGATGAGTCATCCCTCTCTTTACAAGTGTCGGTTGGCGACTGGAAGGGAAGTTATTTCATTATGGGAGATGGCGTCTCCGCGATATCTAGAAAGTGACTTGTGAGTATGGCAAAAGGTACGTGGGCATGCTGAGTCGTCCATTGCTTTACAGGTGTCGACTGACGACTGGAGGGGAAGTTATTTAATTATGGAAGAATGTATCTCCACAATTTTCGGGAAGTGATTGAGATGTCAAGTCATGAATACTTTGTAAGGCTAATATCTTGATAAGACTTGTTTGAGGCAGACTGAGATGTTGACATTTGCTCGAGGGGGGGGGGGGGGGGGGGCGAGAGGCTTGAGACCAGGGTCGAGTCCTCAACTTAATCGACTATAGGGAACATCCCTTAAGTCGTCTCAGAGGAATTCCCAGTGAGTGGTCGAGTGCCTTAAATAGGGTCATCCTTGATAAAAAGGTCGACCGGAACCACCTTTCGTGTTGACTTAGGAATGTCGGTCTGTCTGACTGAGTGAGATGTCATCTTATCTCAGCTTAATATTGTAGGCGTATAAAACTACCTATAGGTCTCCACGAACAACTCGAAGCTAAGAGTAGATGATGAATGTCACTATCCAAGTTGCAGAAACTTGATTGACGTCGATGAACACCTAAATTGGATCGATGAACTACGTGGAGTAACGAAATTTTAGAATAACAAGGATACGAACTGATCAGGAACCTCATGTCGTTCACAAACGGTGAAATACCCTTCGTGTCTCATTTATTCCACAGATGATCTAATTATTTGATCTTATAAAACTCCTCGTCGGCTTTCCAACGCACTTTGAATCGCTCAAATCCGAGTTCGGATGAAAAAGTTACGGCGAAAACGGATAAATATGCAAAACGGAACGTCTCAGCCATGGCCGAGACACCCCGAGGTGTCTCGGACCTTGTGGAGCTGTTGACCATGATCCGATTCTAATCTGAAGAAACTCAAAACACAAAAGTCGCAGATCTCTTTGTCAGCTCCAATGCATCTTGGATCAGGTCATTTGGAGATCATATGAGAAAGTTATGATCAAAATACCCGAGATACTCACAAGTGTCTCGGCCCGGCCGAGCCACCTGGCCGAGACACCCCGAGGTGTCTCGGACATTGTGGAGCTATTTTGACCATGATCTGATTCTAATATGAAGAAACCCAAAACATAAAAGTCGTAGATCTCTTTGTCAGCTTTGTAATGCATCTTGGATCAGGTTATTTGGAGATCATATGAAAAAGTAATGATCAAAATACCCGAGACACTCACAAGTGTCTCGGCCTGGCCGAGCCACCCAAAGGTGTCTCGGACATTTTGGAGCTGTTTTGACTATGATCCGTTTCGTATCTAAAGAAACTCAAAATAGGAAAGTTGTAGATCTCTTTGTCCGCTTTCCAATGCATCTTGGATCAGGTCATTTGGAGATCATATGAGAACGTTATGATCAAAATACCCAAGACACTCACAAGTATCTCGGCCTGGCCGAGCCACCTGGCCAAGCCACCCAAAGGTGTCTCGGACCTTGTTGAGCTGTTTTGACTATAATTTGATTTGAATATGAAGAAACTCAAAACATAAAAGTTGTAGATCTATTTGTCAGCTTTCCAATGCATCTTGGATCAGGTCATTTGGAGATCATATAAGAAAGTATGATCAAAATACCCGAGACACTCACAAGTGTCTCGGCCTGGCCGAGCCACCTGGCCGAGCCACCCAGATCTGGGCCCAGATCTGAGCCCATATCTGGATTGAGATGCCTATAAATAGACTTGAGGGCTCATTGTTTAAGAGGTTGGATTTTTTGGAGGCGAAACTCTGCTGGATTAAAGGCTCAAGACTAAAAAAGGTTAAAGCTTTGGAATCTCGGAGTTTTGGACTTTTCAGATCTGGTTCTTGGCGATCATCCACACCAAACAAGGCAGGAGTTCGAGAGAGATCGGATCTGAGATCTACACGGTTACCCTCCAGATTAAAACTTGGTTTTTGATCCCGAGAAGAGTATCGATTTCGCTTGGTCGATTTCGATTACTTGAGGCTATTATTTCCTTGGTGAAATAATCCCCTCGGCTGTTGTTTCCTTTGTGAAATAACACCCGTCATACCGTGTAGATCCGACCGGATCAAGATCACGCGGTGGTTCACGGATTAACCCCGGCGCAGGCGAAGAACCCACACAAGCAAGAGAGAGATCGCAAAACAGGATCTTGCGATTTGTTCCACAAAAAAGGAAAGTTGTAATCTTTTATTTTTCTTTGATTTTGTTGTAACCGGATCTTATAAAAAGACCGGATCTTTTGTAACCGATAAACAGTTGTTCAAGAGAACAATGACTTCAATGAAGATAATTTTTCCCGCGAACAATCTGGCGACCACAGTGGGAGCCACCGATCTCACTGCCGAGATCGTTGCGTCGCAGCCGCGGATCTCAATTCCGGTCGAGGAGGAGGTCGAGTATGAATTCGACCAACAAAAGTTCGAGGAGTATCTATCATCCTCGTCCAGATCCACCTCCCCTCGCAAGTCCAAGAAATCTCAGAAGTTCTCCTCCGGGAGAAAAGTCCGTTGGTATGAAGAAGTGAAGAATACCAACAAAGATCTCACCCCGATTGATGCCGAAGTTGCATCGGGTGAAGTTCCACCAACCTCCAACCAGGTCAGATCTGTTCTGGCCAATTCCTCCGTCGCTGAAGGCTAGCGACTCTTTCAAAGAGAGCCTGCCAGAGGCGACGTCAACGCCTGGCGCGGCAATTTGCAAAGGCGATGGAGTCCACCGACGGAATCCGCTACGACGCGGATCTGAAGAACAGGAGAGGCAAACAGCCTCAACAACCAATAAATGGCAGCTCCTCCAAGCCGCCAACGAATGAATGGATCCATGTCAAACGGAATCGTACGACACTGGATGAGCGCATTCGCAAGCGCCGCGTACTGACAGCGCAGGCACGGGCTTAAGTCTAAGAAGCCCGCGGAAGACTGCAGAAGGAAGTGGCCAAAAAGCCGCCACCGACCCGCCAAGTATGGAGGCCGAAGTCTGAAACAGCGATTCAGGCTAAGGAACAATCATTGCAGCCTTCAAAGCAAGTTCAACCTCTCGAACCATCCCGAAGAAGGAGGTCAGTTTTGGAGCGCCTCGATCCACTTCCCGATAAGGGATGCAAAACTCCAATTCAAGAACGTTTGGGCCCGATGAAGAAGCCCCGAACGACTCAACATGCTAGGGGTCGCCGCCACCCTCAACATGATAAGGAGTTTATGAGTACTACGCGCACCAGTTTGCGCATTAAAGTCCAGGAGCCCGCCGAGAACTCACGCGCACAAAGGCGTGTTTCGAGACGCGTGACTCTTGAAAGCCCAAAGAAGGCAGCTCACCCTCAGAAGGAAACGTTGTCGTCTGATGATGATAACGTTATACCTGAGAAGTCGTGCCAACACACGATAGGTTACTCAGACCTTCAAACCGACGAGTTGTACTATCGTGTTGGGGGTACGAGTAAAACCAGGAAAAGGAGTCCTCGAAAACTAGAAACTCAGTACCCCTGTTCCAAACTCATTCTGGCAGTATTGTCTGAGTGCAACTGCACCAAGACAGTTCCCGAAAGAATTTCGGTTTTCGAAAGGCTCAGTACCGAAACGCCAAAACCAAGGCCTAGGCGTTTCCGACGAAGAAGAACGATGGTTGAAGATGGAGAATTTCCGAGGGTCACCACTAATATGACCAGCAAAGGGACATCGACACAGGATAATCCCGAGTCGATTCCGGAAGCACCCCGGCGTGTAACTCGTCTGCAGTCCGGAGCCATCATACGAGCAACTTATGGTAGGGTTCGGACAAGATTACCTTCAGAAGATGAAGAATCGGATGCCTGCTCTGCGGTGGCATCAGATAATACAGTATCCAGCGAAGGACAATCCCGCGAGTCACTTATGATAAGTGCGGAACAAGTGGCCAAGATGCTCGAAGAAGCCATGGCTAAACAACAAGAGAGCTTCAGGTTCGAAATGCAGATGGCCATGCAGAATATGAGAGAAATGCATGACCAACAAATCCAAGCACTGACAAACCAGCAAGGCGAACCAAGTCGTCGTAACTAGGTTAATCAGGAAGATGAAGACACACATGCGGATGAAGCCTATAATGCCAATAATCCTCCCGTCAATGCAGGGGGTGGTAACGAGAATGCCAACGAAAATACAGGTAAAAGTTTGAAGATTAAAAACCTTGAGAGCAAAATCAATACTTTGATTTCCGCTCAAGAGATGAAGAAGATGGGCATTCCTTGTCCATACCCAAGAGAATGGGAATCAATCCCGTATCCGGTGAAGTTCAATTTAATTAACTTCATGCCATTTGATGGGAAGGGTTCACCCACTCAGCATTTGATTTACTTAAAATCACACCTAGGGGTTATCTCTGGCAATGAGCCTCTGATGGTACGGTCCTTCATTGGCACTCTTCGTGGAGCCGCCTTCGATTGGTATCGCCGCCTCAAGCCAGGAAGTGTGAATAGCTGGGACGACATGGAGACTAAATTCCTCACCAACTTCTTCGATGACGACACCGAGATATCCATCGGGTCGTTGCTTAACGAGAAACAGAAAGACGGGGAATTGGTTGATACCTTCGTCAAAAGGTTCCGGAACAAGGCGATGAAATATCGGGACCCGATCACTGAGGAGTTCATTCTCCAGACTTGCCACAACAACCTCGCATTGGACGTGTTAGAAGCAATGGGGACAGCACCGTCCAACACTTGGAAAGACTTGAAGGTGCGCGGTGAACAAGCCGAACGCTTCCTCCGAAGGAAGAAGGCCGAGAGGAGCCAATCGACGACTAATCCTCCGAACTCGAACTTCGCCTCCCGTGGTAAGGGCAAGGCACCTGCAGCTGTTGTTGGTGATAATCAAATGTCGCAACAACAACCCCGAAGGCATCAAAAGACCTCGGATCCGAAACTCCAAAAAGAGTATTCCTTCAAGGACGAAGACGTTACAGCCATCTTCGAATCCCTCCTTGAAAACAACAAGATCAAGCTACCACCTATCGTCAATCAGGAGGAAGCTAACAATACTACGGATCCAAAGTTCTGTGCGTATCATAGGAGGATCCTTCATCCCACTAAGGATTGCTTTACTCTCAAGAATAGCATCCAAACCTTGGTTGAAGCTGGCGTTATATCTCTCAATTAAGTCGAATGAAGACTCCGACAAGTATAAGAGTATAAACTGCTTCTTAATCCTCCGACCGGTATAAGAGGTTAAACTGCTCCCTGATACTCCAATAGGTATATGAGTCTAAACTGTTTCCTACCATTGACGGGAAGTTCCTAGAGAATTTTATACGTAATATTCTTAAGGATAACCCCATCATACAACCAGATGCAATGATAAACCCAGTTTCGCGAAGAAGCTGGGGGTGGATGATTCATGTAACGGGAAGTTCCCGGAAGAATACTATATATAATTTTCTTAGAGATACCCTGATCATTGCAAACAAAGTGATAAACACTAAACCCCCACTGTGATTTTCGAACACTCTTTTGCTGAGACGAGGTTCGATCACTTCGTTGGATCAATCTTCCCTCACAAGATTTCCATTGGTGTTTGACAACTCACAGTCTTCCACCATAAAAACCTTCACTGATCAAATTAATTGATAGTGGGTTCACTAAAATTCCTTTCGGTTAAATCCACTCAAACTTTTGATGTATCTGTGCACTCAACACTCCCATTGTTAGAGTTTGGATATAATACTTGGAATTTTGATATCAATCCTTGACGAATTGTCAAACCCCTTCGTGTTAAGTCCTTATAACTTAACACCAAGAATTACTTCTGACTGATTTGTATAAGTCAACACTCCTACTATGATTTGTATTCTCACTCTCACTATCTACTTGGTCAAACCTTCCTACAGTTAGGGCCACAACCAAAATCCCCTCTCGATTCCTTCAATGAACGAGAGGCCCACAAATTGAGCGATCAAACCTTCCTATAGTTAGGATCGTCTCAAACCTCCCATTCGGTCAAACCTTCCGACAGTTAGGACCAAAACCAAAATCCCCTCTCGATTCCTCCAAACGAGAAGTCCACTTTCAAATCAAGTGATCAAACCTTCCTATAGTTAGGGTCACCTCAAACTCCCGCTTGGTCAAACCTTCCTACAATTAGGGCCAAAACCACAATTCATTCTTGATAAACGAGGAATTCACCTTTAATTCGGTAATCAAACCTTCCAACAGTTAGGATTATCCGAATCTGTCCGATTCTCGGAGTGGAGATCTCACTTCTAGTTTCACCTTTCTGGATTCTGGGGGTGGAGATCCCACCCCGAGTCTCTTTTGCATCTGAAGATAGAATATAAAATTCTTCCTCTTCAGCTTTGGGAGATGGAATATAAAATTCTTCCTCTCCCGCATCGGGTTCGCCTTTACCCTAAAAGAAGACCGGGAAATAGAATATAAAATTCTTTCTTTCCCAACCTTTTCCAAGAATTTATCAATCTAGGATTCATCCTAGGAAGTTTTTCCTGAATCCTAAGCAGGGATAAGTCTACGCCTAACACGCGCTGCCGGTTTAGTCTTTCTCCGTAGAAAAAGACACCAGAGTTCGATTCTGGGGTATCCTATCCTGAAACCTAAGCAAGGATAAGTTTGCGCCTAACCCGCGCTGCCGGTTAGTTCTTAACCGTTAAAAAGAACACCCACCTACATATTCAACATTGTGGCAGGTTGTTATTAATAACACCAAAATCCATGCCTTACACGCATGGGGAATTTCATCCTGAATCCTAAGAAAGGATATGCCGACGCCTAACACGCATCGCCAGGTTAGTCTTTTACTGTCCAAGAAGACACCAGAACCTGATTCTGGGGACCTTTATCCTAAAGCCTAAGTAGGGATAAGTCAGCGTCTAATACACGTTGCCGGGTAGCTTATTCCCGTAACAATGGCGAAGTCTACGTATTCGAAGTCGTAGCGGCAAGTCTTAGAGAATTCACTCTCTTAGCACAACATTACATGCGGAACGGATTTAGACAATCCGCATGCTAGTCCGACTCAAACGGTAGTTGGTAAAGGCTAATCAAATCCGTTGAAGGCTGGGGGTTAGCCAAAAATCCTAAAGTCAACGCCTAACACGCGTTGCCGGGTAGCCTATTCCCGTAACAATGGCGAAGCCTATGTATTCGACATCATAGCACAAAGTCTCAGAGAATTCACTCTCTTAGCACAACGTTACATGCGGAACGGATTTTGACAATCCGCCTGTTAGCCCGACTCAAAACGGTAGTCGGTAAAGGCTTATCAAACCCGTTGATGGCTGAGAATTTACCAAAAATTCTATAAATATGAGTCATTGACGCATCAACTTCGTTAGTTGGCCTCGTGACTCGAGTATCCGCCACGCTCCATTACCTTAAGAGCTTAAAACTGTGTATACTCCAGCAGACGTACGAGTATAAACTGTGTCGAACGCCGGACAACGCGTCACAATGAAGCTCAAACGCCGGACAACGCGTTACAAATGAAGACTCAACGCCAACAATCGACGGTCGGTTCTATGTTGAAACAGCAAACACGAGCTAAGGATCAGAAAATCAGGAATTGACTTCAAGTTCAAAATTTCGACAACAGTCAGACAATAAATGCAGCACTGGAACCCTCGCAGACATTCGACAAAGCACCGAATAGCCTGGAGGATTGAAAGAATCAAGAATAGAAGTCATTCCAAGGTCCCGTTACACCGATTGAAGGTTGGGACAATCATATCCAAAGTATTCCAGACTCTTCTATAAAAGAATGAGGCTGAAATACTTTGGAGGGGGTATCTATAGGCGTATAAAACTGCCTATAGGTCTCCACGAACAGCTCAAAGCTAAGAGAAGATGATGAATGTCACTATCCAAGTTACAGAAACTTGATTGACATCGACGAACACCTAAAGTGGATCGATGAACTACGTAGAGTAACGAAATTTTAGAATAACAAGGATACGAACTGATCGGGAACCTTATGTCGTTCACAAACGGTGAAATACCCTTCGTGTCTTATTTATTCCACAGATGATCTAATTATTGGATCTTATAGAACTCCTCGTTGGCTTTCCAACGTACTTTGAATCGTTCAAATCCGATTTCGGATGAAAAAGTTACGGCGGAAACGGACAAATACGCAAAACGGAACGTCTCAGCCATGGCCGAGACACCCCGAGGTGTCTCGGACCTTGTGAATCTGTTTTGACCATGATTCGATTCTAATCTGAAGAAACTCAAAACATGAAAGTCGTAGATCTCTTTGTTAGCTTTCCAATTCATCTTAGATCAGGTCATTTGGAGATCATATAAGAAAGTTATGATCAAAATACCCGATATACTCATAAGTGTCTCGGCCTGGCCGAGCCACCCAAAGGTGTCTTGGACTTTTTGGAGCTATTTTGACTATGATGTGATTTGAATATGAAGAAACTTTAAACATAAAAGTTGTAGATCTCTTTGTTAGCTTTCCAATGCATCTTGGATCAGGTTATTTGGAGATCATATGAGAAAGTTATGATCAAAATACATAAGATACTCACAAGTGTCTCGGCCTGGCCGAGCCACCCAAAAGTATCTCGGACCTTGTGGAGCTGTTTTGACTATGATTTGTTTTCTATCCAAACAAACTCAAAACATGAAAGTTTAGATCTCTTTATCAGATTTCCAATGCATCTTGGATCAGGTCATTTGGAGATCATATGAGAAAGTTATGATCAAAATACCCGAGACACTCACAAGTGTCTCGGCCTGGCCGAGCCACCTGGCCGAGCCACCCAAAGGTGTCTCGAACTTTGTGGAGTTGTTTTTACTATGATCCGATTTGAATCTGAAGAAACTCAAAACCTAAAAGTTGTAGATCTATTTGTCAGCTTTCCAATGCATCTTGGATCAGGTCATTTGAAGATCATATGAGAAAGTTATGATCAAAATACCCAAGATACTCACAAGTGTCTCGGCCTGGCCGAGCCACCTGGCCGAGCCACCCAGATCTGGGCCCAGATCTGAGCCCAGATCTGGATTGAGATGCCTATAAATAGACTTGAGGGCTCATTGTTTAAGAGGTTGGATTTTTGGAGGCGAAACTCTGCTGGATTAAAGGCTCAAGACTAAAAAAGGTTGAAGCTTTGGAATCTCGGAGTTTTAGACTTTTCAGATCTGGTTCTTGGCGATCATCCACACCAAACAAGGCAGGAGTTCGAGAGAGATCGGATCTGAGATCTACACGGTTACCCTCCGGATTAAAACTTGGTTTTTGATCCCGAGAAGAGTAACGATTTCGCTTGGTCGATTTCGATTACTTGAGGCTATTATTTCCTTGGTGAAATAATCCCCTCGGCTGTTGTTTCCTTCGTGAAATAACACCCGTCATACCGTGTAGATCCGATCGGATCAAGATCGCGTGGTGGTCTATGGATTAACCCCGGCGCAGGCGAAGAACCCACACAAGCAAGAGACCACAAAATAGGATCTTGCGATTTGTTCCACAAAAAAGGAAAGTTGTAATCTTTTTATTTTTCTTTGATTTTGTTGTAACCGGATCTTATAAAAAGACCGGATCTTTTGTAACCGATAAACAGTTGCTCAAGAGAACAATGACTTCAATGAAGACAATTTTTCCCGCGAACAAATATCTACCTTTCGGGTTGATATAAAGATGTAAACTCGTCTAGCATGTCAAGATCTCTCATATCGGCTAGTATCGCCTCTTGTGTCGACACCAATGTGCCGGCTTGATGAGTCGGTGGGGCCGAGACCTCTATAATTTTGCCATGGGTTTATACTTTGGTAAAGTACCAAGGTCTTGTAATCTAGCCATGATGGTCGAGTTGTACTGGAGGATTTGACCATATGTGGTGCCTTAGGCTTACCTTGATAAAGAGCCGAGGGCTTAATGCTCGATTGAGGAGTCGCTGTGCCTTGGATTTATTATGCTAAAGAGCTAAGGTCTTGATATTCGACTTAGGAGTCGAAATGTCTAGTACTCTTGGGAGTTGATTAGGACTCTTATTGTATCATTTTGTGAATACTGTATCTTTGGTGAGTGAACACCATAACAGTTAGCCCCTTTCACTTGGAGTTGGCTTTTAGTCGACTCTGAGGGAAATAAGATATGCTCTTGATAAAAATAGGTCTGCTGAGGGCGAGAAACTGAAAAGTCTCTGTCTTAGAGGCGTGGCTTGCCATTATTGAGCATCCATTGTTAACTCCGCTATTCATGGCTGACGTCATTAAAAGATCTAAACCGTCTTTTTAGGAGATGAAGCGTCATGGTTAGAAGGGAGGATCTTTCACTTTTTGAGTATTGGGACGTGGGACATTAAATAAGGGTAGTGCTTCATGTTTCGAGTAAACCGCTTCACATTCCGATGTGGATCTGAAAACTATCGTGTCTTTTGAAAATCCTTTGTATTCTTCCCTGAAAGCTTATAAATAGCTTCTTGATGATAAGATAGTTCTTTTATGAACCTTTGCTTCTGAAATTTTTTTTGATATTCCTCCAAGCTTCTTAAGAAAAAAATCTTCCATGGCTTCCCAAGTTTCAAACTCTGGTCGTAGTAAGGAGAGCCTTCCTACTCTTTTTCTTATCCGCTCGAATGTCCATATGGACAATCTGGTGGTATTATATGATGAATACAATATCCCTCAGACTCTCACTTTGGCGGTGCCAGAGATGAGCAAGCCAGTTCACTACCATGGCGAGGGTCGAGTGCTGCTATACTTAGCCCATTTAGAGTATGCCTTACGGTTGCCCTTGCACCCTTTTATCAAGGAGGTGCACACTACTCTAGGGGTCTCCCCTTCCTAGTTCTATCCAAACACAGTGGGAATTCTGGTAGTTTTTATCATCATCTGCCATCATGTTGGAGTCCAACCAAGCTTGAGAGTGCGTGGGTATTTGATCAGCGTGGGATCAGCTGAGAAGGACCCACATTACTCTTTCTACTATCGTGGGGAGTTCCATCTTGTTTTCGACTCTTTGGAGTTAGATGAGGACTAGAGGAGGCAGTTCGTAGGGGTCTATGATGGTGATAGTGTCTTTGCCTGTTCGGACTGGCCGGAGGTGAATGAAGAAGTTTTTAGGCCAGTTACCCTCAGTGACTCTGAGATGATGGATCTGGAAAAGATCCGTTCTTATGCCGGGCCATGAGAGAGCGATGCTCTATTTGTTTATGTGTTCTCCTAGATGGTGAGCATGTCCATGATTTTATCTTCCACTGGCTTCGAGGCAAGGACGAGCTATGTTCCTCTATTAGCGGAAATTCATAAGAGGAACACTAGAACCGAGAGGTCAAGCTCCACCGCTAGACCCCGTAAGAAGTCGAGGGGGTCTTTTAGTGCAGAGGAGATGGCTGTCTTTATGCCTTAAGTAGCTAACATTGCCTCTGAATTAATGGGAAGGACAAGGGTTGAGATGTGGCACCCAGTTAGACCAGTTAGGATGGATCTGTTGATAACTCAGCTTAACCGTTTAAAAAATATGGGGTGGATAGACGAGTCTTCTCCTGTCAGGGAGACTACAGCCCCAGGGGTCGATGAGAATGTTGTCGGCCCCAGTACTAATCCTGAGGCATCTTGTCGCCCTGGCAATCAGTCGATTTGGACGAACGATGTCGTTAAGGGGAGAGCTGGAACTCTGTCAGAACAGATGGCGAATGGTGCTGACGGGAGGATTTTGGAGTATATGCTAAGTGTTGGCATAGTCCAAGCTCTCCAAGCTTGTTTAGCTTAGGGGACTTCGTTGGGACATGCTCTGTTCAACCGACTTGAGCATTCCCTAGAAGTTCAAGCAGAGCTGGCTAAGGAGAAGTCGACCAAGGAAGAGGCAGAGAAGAGAGTCGTGGTCTTGGAGGCCGAATTGACTCATAAAGAAGGCGTTTGGCGTCGGATTTTGGATGAGAAGGAAGAGCTCCTTAAGAGCTTTCGGATCTAGTTCTCCAAGCATACAGGGACCATCGAGGACTTTCAAAGGGAGATGGTTCACTTACAAGCGGAGGCGGAGTCTGAGAAGAAACATAGGACGACGGCTGAGACAGAGGCTCGAACAAGTTGCCTGTCTCTTGAAAAGACGAGGGGGGACTTTGAAGAGCTAGAATCAAACCTTTAGGCATCCATAGTCCTTGTCGAAAAATTAAATGATCAACTTGCTCGTCTAGACTCAGAACAGCATAGAAAGAAGGTGGTTGACTACTGGCATCACGGCCCTATAGGGAAGGCCGAAGTAGCTTTAGCATGTAAAGCTGGAGTTGATTACTTCACCTCCTTGGTGCCTCATGACTCACATCCGACTCCAAATCGCTTCTATCCTTCATATGTCTCTGTAGGCGTATAAAATTGCCTATAGGTCCCTTAGCTTAGCTCAGCATGATGATTCGACAAAACAACGGACATTCGAGCGACGAGGCGACGAGGCACGCAAGCAACGGAATACGTTCGCGTGCGGGACCAAACCAACGGCTCGGAAAGTTAACGAGTCGTCCAACAACAAAACGGACTTGAACTCAAACACCGAAGCGGAGCTACTACCAAATGAAGATTCGGGGAATCGAATCAAGACCTGAACAAATCAACGAAAGGTCGAGGCGACAAGGCACACAAACAATGGAACACGTACGCACGTGGAATCGAACCAACGTTTCGGGGAATCACCGAGTCATCTAAACAAGAGCGAACTCGGTGATATAACGATCGAATCAAGACCAATCCCAGACTCGAACTCAGAAACGGATTAACTGCCATATTTGGAATCAAGTCAGTGAGTCGATTCCAGAAACCGAATCAAATCCGAACGACGGAGAACCGGAAACACCGGAAAACGACGAAACCAGCGCACCTGGGGGAACTCGGCCCGAACCGAACCACCCTAAGGTGGCTCGGCCCAAGCCGAGCCACCCTAGGGTGGCTCGGCCATGGCCGAGCCACCCAGAGGTGGCTAGGCATCGGTTTGTGCCAAAAGCACAGTCTTGAGTGCCTATAAATAGGCCTGGCACTCGTTCATTTGGGAGGACTTTTTCTGAAACTTCTGAAGAGCCGAAACTCTGCCGGATTACGACCTCAACTCGGATTGTGAAGGCTTGAAGACTTGGAAACTCAGATCTACGTGATACTACTCCGGATCTAAGCTTGGTTCTTAGATCCCGAGATTAGAGCGAGCGTTTCCTTGGTGAAACGATCCCTCTCGGCTATTATCTCCTTGGTGGGATAGTACCCGTTATACCACGTAGATCCGTTCGGATCGAGATTGCGCGGTGGTCCACGGTAATCAACCCCGGCACAGGCAAAGAACCCCACAAAGCGAGGGACCGCAAAACAGGAAACTCGTGATTTGTTCAAGGAAAGTTGTAATCTTTATTTCTTTGTTTTGATTTTGTTGTAAGCCGGATCTTATAAAAAGACCGGATCTCTTTGTAAACGCATAAAGTTGTTGTCAAAGTTGTAACAGAATCATCAATGAAGAATAACGCAATTTCCCGCTCGAACAGTCTCTTGTTGACTCAACTTGCTGAAAGATGTTAAGAAAATTAAAGGTGGGTTAGATTTGTCAGCGAATGTTGATGAGGTCGAGCATGTTGCTAGGGCCTCTGAGGAATCTTCTACCCTTGTTGCCACAAGGAGTCCACCATGTCCAACTCCTGAGTCTAGTCAAGGGCTTTGAAGACCTGTATCTTTCAATTTTTTATTTTCTCTTTTTATTATAAAAGAGTTTGAAATGAAGTTTACTCTTATTGAATGAAAATTAAATTTTATCTCCATTCTTGAGCTTGCCTTCATTGTTTGCATTCATTAAGCTTTGTAGCTTCGTTCTCATCTAAGATGTTGGCTGAAGTGAGTTAGTTGTAATGTGTCCACCCGTACTGGGGTCTTATGACAACTAGTTCACTCGATGACTTATTCTGACTGAGTGTTTAATTAACCCAAACTTGACAGACAACTGCTTATGTTTTTAGATCAATTAAACACTAGCCATATACTTAACATTCGTACCTTAGGTTTATGAATACCTTTTTGGTAGAATGGGCAACTCTGAGGTTGGATACTTAGGTCTTCATAATCCCCGTAAGGTCGAGTAGTGACCGTAGGAGTCGACCTAGGGTTGAGCCTTGGGCTTACCATGATAAAGATCCAAGGGATTAATATTCGACTGAAGAGTCATTGTGCCTTGGGCTTATCTTGATAAAGAGCCAAGGTCTTGATATTCGACTGAAGAGTTATTGTGTCTTGGGCTTATCTTGATAAAGAGCCAAGGGCTTGATATTCGACTGAGGAGTCATTGTGCCTTGGGCTTATCTTGATAAAGAGCTAAGATCTTGATATTCGAGTGAGGAGTCGTTGTGCCTTGGGCTTATCTTGATAAAGAGCCAATGGCTTGATTTTCAACTTAGGAGTCAAAATGCCTAGAACTCTTTAGAGTTGACTAGGTCTTTCCTTCCCCTAAGGTCGGGAAATGACTCTAGGAGTCGACCGAAGGGTTGTATCTTAGATTTAATCCTGATAAGGTACCAAGTGTTTGTCCATGATGATCGATGAGAGCCGAAAGAATCGACCATAAGTTGTGCCTTGGGCTTATCTTGATAAAGAACCAAGGTCTTGATATTCAACTGAAGAGTCATTGTGCCTTGAGCTTATCTTGATAAAGAGCCAAGGGCTTGATATTTGACTGAGCAGTCATTGTGCCTTGGGCTTATCTTGATAAACAGCCAAGGTCTTGATATTCGACTGAGGAGTTATTGTGTCTTGGGCTTATCTTGATAAAGAGCCAAGATCTTGATATTCGACTGAGGAATCATTGTGCATTAGGCTTATCTTGATAAAGAGCCAAGGGCTTGATATTCGACTGAGAAGTCGTTGTGCCTTGGGCTTATCTTTATAAAGATCTAAGGGCTTGATATTCGACTGAAGAGTCATTGTGCCTTAGGCTTATCTTGATAAAGAGCCAAGGTCTTGATATTCTACTGAGGAGTCGTGTGCCTTAGGCTTCTCTTGATAAAGAGCCAAAGGCTTGATATTCGACTTAGGAGTCGAAATGCCTAGAACTCTTAAGAGTTGACTAGGTCTTTCCTTCCTCTAAGGCCGAGAGATGACTAAGGGAGTCGGTCGAAGGGTTGTGCCTTAGATTTATTCATGATAAGGTACCAAAGGCTTATGCATGATGATCGATGAGAACCGAATGAATTGACCATAAGTTATGCCTTGGCTTACCTTGATAAAAAACCAAGGGCTTGATATTTGACTGAGGAGTCATTGTGCCTTGGGCTTATATTGATAAAGAGCCAAGGTCTTGATATTCGACTTAAGAGTCCTTGTGCCTTGGGCTTATCTTGATAAAGAGTTAAGGGCTTGATATTTGACTGAGAAGTCGTTGTGCTTTAGGCTCATCTTGATAAAGAGCCAAGGGCTTGATATTCGACTTAGGAGTTAAAATGCCTAGAACTCTTGAGAGTTGACTAGGTCTTTCCTTCTCTTAAGACCGAGAGATGACTGTGGGAGTCGGCCGAAGGGTTGTACCTTGGATTTATTCCTAATAAGGTACTAAGGGCTTGTCTATGATGATCGATGAGAGCTGAAGAAATCGATCATAAGTTGTGCCTTGGGCTTACCTTGATGAAGAATCAAGGGCTTGATATTCGACTGAGGAGTCATTATGCCTTGGGTTTATCTTTATAATGACCCAAGGGTTTGATATTCGACTGAGGAGTCGTTGTGCCTTGGGCTTATCTTGATAACGAGCTAAGGGCTTAATATTCGACTGAGAAGTCGCTGTTCCTTGGCCTTATCTTGATAAAGAGCAAAGGTCTTGATATTCGGCATGGTGGTCGAGTCACACCATGAGGATCTGATCATTTGTGGGCCTTAGGCTTACCTTGATAAAGAGCTAAGAGCTTGATTAGGGTGCCTAGGTCTTGTATAGCGCCTAGGTGTTTGGCCATTGTGAAGCCTTGATCCTTGTGAGATTAGAGCAAATTCTTATTGAATGATATTTTATCAGTTCTGTATTTTACATTATCATAAAAAATATCCTTTGCAGGCATCTGATGCTCAGAAGGGGGTTGAACCACTTGTGATCTTTCTCCGGTTCTGCTTTAGGGGTAATTTTGTAATGGGTGAGGCCACCAGTACAGAACCTCTTTTAGTTGGATTTTGCTTGCTTTGATAGTGGACAACTTGTTGGTATGATGAGGATGAGTCAAAACTCTATTTGCCATCTCATCAGCCGAGGTTTCTTCTAAGTTTGGATCTCCAGTAAGGCTTTGAAGGCGGATGGTTGGCACGTCAATTTTTGGTAAAACGAACTGCCCATACGCCATGAATTATATCGAATGGCATTTTCCATGTGAGGGTTAAGGGCACGATCAAAAGCTACATGGTACCTTTTATGGTGGAACCTCTCTTAGGGAGGGAATCCACCAGCCAGTATTGTACTCCCAAAAAATGACAAACCATGGTGGCTTTCTTGTAGGAGCTTCGGGATACTGAGGGATTGGACCATGTTGTGGATATAGAATTCTCTCTTATTGGGATCATGCAAGTCACATGCTTCGACCACCAGAGCTTAGACAACTTTAGTGGTGAAGGCGTTATTTGAAGGGCCAAGATTATTCTTCCTGAGAACAATCAGCTGACAGGCCCTAAGTTTTTCCCACAATCTCATCCCTGATATCCTGGGAGTTTTCCGAATGAAAGTCCATCTGGTCCAAGGTGCCTACCACTGACTTAATCACTACTCCTATACTCATATGAGCTATATGTTAGTGGGAGCTTCAGTGATATTGGATCTACTCATAACCCTTGGAGGAGGTAGGGTTCTGCTTTGTGATCTAACTCTAGGCTTCTTGGTTGTCCAGAAGATGGAGTTCGTCTATGGAGGCGATAAGAAGCATGTGCTACATGTCCAAGCCAGACAATCACCATAGTGGTGTGTCTTCTCCAGGAAGGCTTTTAGGGTTCTGGTAGTAGTCCCATCATTTGGTGGATGACCTACCCAGTAGATGCTCCTCGGAAAGCTATAGGGGCCTTTGAGGGTTACGTTTATATTGGCTCCTCATAGACATTGGCTAATCCTCCTTAGCTTGGATGATGCAACTCCTGACTTCATTTAGCTTGAATGGTGCAATTCCGGTGTTGTTCTTAAAATCATACCCTTGATCAGAACTTGGTGTGTCTTCCTGTAAAAGAAAAAAGGCCCTACGGTGTGTGCTAAACTGTTGATGCTCGATATCAAACAGCCAATTAATCTAGAAGAGGATTGTTGCGGGGTGGTGAAGGATGATGGAGGGCTCATTCTTTTCTCCAGTTTTATGCCTAGTTCTTGAATAAGGGTCTGATGTCTGTGCTGCACAGACAGAAATAACCAGTAAGAGGGTGGGGACCGGTTCCCCCGTGGTTCCTCCGACGATCAAGTCAGTTGATAACCATGAGCTTGAGTGGAGTTTTAAACTATGTGTTCTTATGCTATGTGTATTAGAGATTATTATCTCTCAGATTGGATGGACTAGAAGAGTTAGATTGTTATTTGTTTTTTGCCTTGATTTCATGGGGGTCCTTCTTTTCTGATGGTGAATAACATCCATATATAGCATGGATGTTCGTGGTAGATTGGTCATTTTGGCCATGCAGAATGGTGGTGGTAAAGCATGAGTTGGAAGATGAGTCATCCCTCTCTTTACAAGTGTTGGCTAGTAACTGGAAGGGAAGTCATTTCATTATGGGAGATGGCATCTCCGCGATGTCCGGAAAGTAACTTGTGAGCATGGTAGAAGGAACACGGGCATGCTGAGTCGTCCCTTACTTTACAGGTGTCAACTGGTGATTGGAGGGGAAGTCATTTCATTATAGGAGAATGTATCTCCATATTTTTAGGAATCGATTGAGCTAACAAGTCATGGAGACTTTGTTAATCCAATATCTGGATAAGACTTATTCGAGGTGGACTGAGATGTCCACATTTGCTCCGGGGGGGTGGTAGGGAGAGGCTTAAGACCAGGGTTGAGTCCTCAACTTAATCGATAGTAGGGAACTTCCCTTAAGTCATCTCTGAGGAATGCCAAGTGAGTAGTCGAGTGCCTTAAATAGGGTCGCCCTTGATAAAAGGGTCGACCGGTACCGCCTTTCGTGTCGACTTAGGAATGTCGGTCTGTCGGACTGAGTGAGACGTCATCTTATCTCAGCTTAATATCCACCTTTAGGGTTGATATAAAGATGTTGACTTGCCTGACAGGTCAATATCTCTCATATCGGCTAGTATCGCCTGTTGTGTCGACACCAAGGTGGCGGCTTGATAAGTCGGTGGGGCCAAGACCTCTATAATTATGCCTTGGGTTTATACGTCGGTAAAGTACAAAGGTCTTGTAATCTAGCCATGATGGTCGAGTTGTACTGGAGGATTCGACCATATGTGGTGTCTTAGGCTTACCTTGATAAAAAGCTAAGGGCTTGATGCTCGACTGAGGAGTCACTGTACCTTGGGCTTATCTTGATAAAGAGCTAAGGTCTTGATATTCGACTTAGGAATCGAAATGCCTAGTACTCTTGGGAGTTGACTAGGACTCTTATCGTATCATTTTGTAAATATTGTATCTTAGGTGAGTGAACACCATAACAGAAAGAATCTTCAAGAAAGATGACCTTGTCTTAGCAGTCAGGCGACCTATGGTTATGAAACATAAGATAAAAGAGAAATTTAATCCCAAATGGGAAGGACCCTTCGTAGTAGAGTTAGTCTACTCGAATGCAGCTTACCGTCTCAATAATCAGAAATGCGATAGGCTTATGATGCCAATTAACAGGAGGTATCTTAAGAAGTATTATCCCTAAAAAAGAATGAAATTCCCTTAATCCCCTGCTAAGTCTTAGTTAAGACTGGGGGGTCAGTTATTTGTCATTTCTCTAATAAAGTATTGAACTATTAATGTTGTCATGTTAACAATAAACCCAAGATAGCCTGAGCACATCAACATGCACCACCATCAAAATCAACTTATCAACCCTCCTCAATAGGGTGATAAGTTTATAAAAATCTTGTTCAAATCACAAGTATAAAAAATTATCAAATTAACAATATACATCTTATGATAAAATCAACTTATCAACTCTCTTCGATAGTGTGATAAGCCCCCAAAAATCTTGTTCAAATAACAATTAAAAAAACATTAAGTTAACACTACACCTCTGGTGATAAAATTAACTTATCAACTCTCCTCAAAAGAGTGATAAGTGCTCAAAAATCTTGTTCAAATCATAAATACAAAGAAAATATCAAGTTAACACTACACCTCTAATGATAAAATTAACTTATATGCTCTCCTCTATAGAGTGATAAGTCTTAAAAAAATCTTGTTCAAATCACAAGCATAAAAAAATTATCAAGTTAATACTACACCTCTGATGATAAAATTAACTTATTAACTCTCCTCAATAGAGTAAAAAGTCCTTAAAAAATCTTGTTCAATTAACAAGTATAAAAAAATTATCAAGTTAACACTAAACCTCTGATGATAAAAGAAACTTATTAACTCTCCTCAATAGAGTGATAAGTCCTTAAAATCTTATTCTAATCACAAGTACAAAAAATTATCAAGTTAACATCACACATCTGAAGATAAAATCAACTTATCATCTCTCTTCAATAGAGTGATAAATCCTCAAAAATTTTATTCAAATCATAAGTACCAAAAATCATTAAGTTAACACTACACTAATAATAAAATTAACTTATCATCTCTCTTCAATAGAGTAATAAGTCCTCAAAAATATTGGTCAAATTAGAAGTACCAAAAATCATCAAGTTAATACCACATCACTGATGATAAAATTAACTTATCAACTTTATTCAATGGAGTGATAAGTCCACAAAAATCTTATTCAAATCATAAGTACAAAAAAAATCATCAAGTTAACACCACACCTCTTATGATAAAATTAACTTATCAACTCCCCTCAATAGAGTGATAAGTCCACAAAAATTTTGTTCAAATCATAAGTACAAAAAAATCATCGAGTTAACACTACACCTCTAATGATAAAATCAACTTATCTACTCTCCCAAATAGAGTAATAATCCCTGATGATAAAATTAACTTATCAAGTTAAAACTATACCTCTGATGATAAAATTAACTTATCAACTCTTTTCAATAGATTGATAAGTCCTCAAAAATATTGTTCAAATCACAAGTACCAAAAATCATCAAGTTAACACCACACCTTTGATGATAAAATTAACTTATCAACTCTCTTCAATAGAGTGATAAGTCCTCAAAACTCTTGTTCAAATCATAAGTACCAAAAATCATCAAGTTAACACCACACTTCTGATGATAAAATCAACTTATCAATTCTTTTCAATAGAGTGATAAGTCCTCAAAAATATTGTTCAAATCACAAGTACCAAAAATTATCAAGTTAACACCACCCCTCTGATGATAAAATTAACTTATCAACTCTATTCAATAGAGTGATAAGTCCTCAAAACTCTTGTTCAAATCTTAAGTACCAACAATTATCAAGTTAACACCACACTTCTAATGATAAAATCAACTTATCAATTCTTTTCAATAGAGTGATAAGTCCACAAAAATCTTGTTCAAATACAAGTACCAAAAATCATTAAGTTAACACCACACCTTTGATGATAAAATTAACTTATCAACTCTCTTTATTAGAGTGATAAGTCCACAAAAAATTTGTTCAAACCACAAGTATCAAAAATTATCAAGTTAACACCACACCTCTGATGATAAAATCAACTTATCAATTCTTTTCAATTGAGTGATAAGTCCTCAAAAATCTTGTTCAAATCACAAGTACCAAAAATCATCAAGTTAACACCACACCTTTGATGATAAAATCAACTTATCAACTCTCTTCATTAGAGTGATAAGTCCACAAGAAACTTGTTCAAACCACAAGTATCAAAAATTATCAAGTTAACACCACACCTCTGATGATAAAATTAACTTATCAACTCTCTTTAATAGAGTGATAAGTCCACAAAAATCTTGTTCAATCCACAAGTACAAAAAAAATTTATCAAGTTAACACCACACCTTTGATGATAAAATCAACTTATCAACTCCTCAATAGAGTGATAAGTCTTGCTCAAATCACAAGTATAAAAAAATTATCAAGTTAACACTACACCTCTGATGATAAAATCAACTTATCATCTCTCCTGAAAAGAGTGATAAGTCATAAAAAATCTTGTTCAAATCACAAGTACAAAAAAATTATCAAGTTAACACTACACCTCTAATGATAAAATTAATTTATTAACTCTACTCAATAGAGTGATAAATCCTTAAAAGCTTATTCAAATTACAAGTACAAAAAATTATCAAGTTAACACCACACCTCTGATGATAAAATCAACATATTAACTCTCTTAAATAGAGTGATAAATGCTCAAAAAAATTTCAAATCACAAGTACCAAAAATCATCAAGTTAACACCACAACTCTGATGATAAAATCAACTTATCATCTCTCTTCAATAGAGTGGTAAATCCTCAAAAATCTTGTTCAAATCATAAGTACCAAAAATCATCACACTCTAATAATAAATTAACTTATCATCTGACTTCAATAGAGTGATAAGTCCTAAAAAATATTGTTCAAATTAGATGTACCAAAAATCATCAAGTTGACACCACATCTCCGATGATAAAATTAAATTATCAACTTTCTTCAATGGAGTGATAAGTCCAGAAAAATCTTGTTCAAATCACAAGTACAAAAAAAATCATCAAGTTAACACCACACCTCTGATGATAAAATCAACTTACAACTCCCCACAATAGAGTGATAAGTCCACAAAAATCTTATTTAAATCACAAGTACAAAAAAAATCATCAAGTTAACACTACACCTGTAATGAAAAATCAACTTACATACACTCCTCAATAGAGTGATAAGCCCTAAAAAATCTTGTTCAAATCATAAGTACAAAAAATTATCAAGTTAACACTACACCCCTTATGATAAAATTAAGTTATCAACTCTCCTCAATAGATTGATAAGTCCTTAAAAATATTATTCAAATCACAAGTACCAAAAATCATCAAGTTAACACCACACTTCTGATGATAAAATTAACATATCAACTCTTTTTAATAGAGTGATAAGTCCTCAAAACTATTATTCAAATCAAAAGTACCAAAAATTATCAAGTTAACACCACACTTCTGAAGATAAAATCAACTTATCAATTCTTTTCAATAGAGTGATAAGTTCTCAAAAATCTTGTTCAAATCACAAGTACTAAAAATCATCAAGTTAACACCACACCTCTGATGATAAAATTAACTTATCAACTCTCTTCATTAGAGTGATAAGTCCACAAGAATCTTGTTCAAATCAAAAGTATTAAAAATTAACAAGTTAATACCACACCTCTGACGATAAAATCAACTTATTCAATTCTCTTTAATAGAGTGATAAGTCCACAAAAATCTTGTTCAATCCACAAGTACAAAAAAAATTATCAAGTTAACACAACATCTCTTATGATAAAATTAACTTATCAACTCCTCAATAGAGTGATAAGTCTTGTTCAAATTTACAAATACAAAAAAATCATCAAGTTAACAATACACCTCTGATGATAAAATCATCTTATCAACTCTCCTCAATATAAGTCCTCAAAAATCTTGTTCAAATCATAAGTATAAAAAAATTATCAAGTTAACACTACATCTCTAATGATAAAATTAACTTATTAACTCTCCTCAATAGAGTGATAGGTCCTCAAAAATCTTGTTTAAATCACAAGTACAAAAATCAACAAGTTAACACCAGACCTCCAATGATAAAATCAACTTATCAACTCTCTTCAATAGAGTGATAAGTTCTTAAATATCTTGTTTAAATCATAAGTACCAAAAATCATCAAGTTAACACCACACATCTGATGATAAAATTAATTTATCATCTCTCTTCAATAGAGAGATAAATCCTAAAAAATCTTATTCAAATTACAAGTACCAAAAATCATCAAGTTAACACCACACTCTAATAACAAAATTAACTTATCATCTCTCTTCAATAGAGCTATAAGTCCTCAAAAATCTTGTTCAGATTAGAAGTACCAAAAATCATCAACTTAACACCATATTTCTGATGATAAAATTAACTTATTAACTTTCTTCAATAGAGTGATAAGTTTACAAAAATCTTATTCAAATCACAAGTACAAAAAAAATCATCAAGTTAACACCACACCTCTGATGATAAAATAAACTTATCAACTCTCCTTAATAGAGTGATAAGTCCACAAAAATTTTATTCAAATCACAAGTATAAAAAATCATCAAGTTAACACTACACCTCTAATGATTAAATCAACTTATCTACTCTCCTCAATAGAGTTATAAGTCCTTAAAAATCATGTTCAAATCACAAAGACCAAAAATTTTAATCCACAAGTACAAAAAAATTATCATGTTAACACCACACCTCTGATGATAAAATTAACTTATAAACTCCCCAATAGAGTGATAAGTTAACAAAAATCTTGTTCAAATTACAAGTATAAAAAAAATCAACAAGTTAACAATACACCTCTGATAAAATTATCTTATCAACTCTCCTCAATAGAGTGATAAGTCCTCAAAGATCTTGTTTAAATTATAAATACAAAAAAATTATCAAGTTAACACTACATCTCCGATGATAAAATTAACTTATTTACTCTCCTCAATAGAATGATAAGTTCCTAAAAATCTTATTCAAATCACAAGTACCAAAAATCATCAAGTTAACACCACACCTCTGATGATAAAATCAACTTATCAACTCTCTTCAACAAAGTGATACGTTCTCAAAAATCTTGTTCAAATCATAACTACCAAAAATCATCAAGTTAACACCACACATCAGATGATAAAATTACTTTATCATCTCTCTTCAATAGAGTGATAAATCCTCAAAAATCTTGTTCAAATCACAAGTACCAAAAATCATCAAGCTAACACCACACTCTACTAACAAAATTAACTTATCATCTATCTTCAATAGAGTGATATGTCCTCAAAAATCTTGTTCAAATTAGAAGTACCAAAAATCATCAAGTTAAGACCACATCTCTGATGATAAAATTAACATATCAATTTTCTTCAATAGAGTGATAAGTCCATAAAAATCTTATTCAAATCACAAGTATAAAAAAATCATGAAGTTAACACCACACCTTTGATGATAAAATCAACTTATCAACTCTCCTCAATAGGTGATAAGTCCACAAAAATCTTGTTCAAATCACAAGTACAAAAAATTCATCAAGTTAACACTACACCTCTAATGATTAAATCAACTTATCTACTCTCCTCAATAGAGTGATAAGTCCTGAAAAATCTTGTTCAAATCACAAGTATAAAAAATTATCAAGTTAACACTACACCTGTGATGATAAAATTAACTTATCAACTCTCTTCAATAGATTGATAAGTCCTTAAAAATCTTGTTCAAATCACAAGTACCAAAAATCATCAAGTTAACACCAGATCTGTAATGATAAAATTAACTTATCAACTCTCTTCAATAGAGTTATAAGTCCTCAAAAATCATGTTCAAATCACAAGTACCAAAAATTATCAAGTTAACACCACACTTCTGATTATAAAATCAACTTATCAATTCTTTTCAATAGAGTGATAAATTCTCAAAAATCTTGATCAAATCACAAGCACCAAAAATCATCAAGTTAACATCATACCTCTGATGATAAAATTAACTTATCAACTCTCTTTATTAGAGTGATAAGTCCACAAAAATCTTGTTCAAATCACAAGTATCAAAAATCATCAAGTTAACACCACATCTTTGATGATAAAATCAACTTATCAACTCTTTTTAATAGAGTTATAAGTCCACAAAAATCTTGTTTAATCCACAAGTACAAAAAATTATCAAGTTAACACCACACATCTGATAATAAAATCAACTTATAAACTCCTCAATAAAGTGATAAGTCAACAAAAATCTTGTTCAAATTACAAGTGCAAAAAAAACAACAAGTTAACAATACACCTCTGATAAAATTATCTTATCAACTATCCTCAATAGAGTGATAAGTCCTCAAAGATCTTGTTCAAATGACAAATACAAAAAAATTATCAAGTTAACACTACATCTCTGATGATAAAATTAACTTATTAACTCTCCTCAATAGAGTATAAGTCCTCAAAAATCTTATTCAAATCACAAGTACCAAAAATCATTAAGTTAACACCGCACCTCTGATGGTAAAATCAACTTATCTACTCTCTTCAATAGAGTGATAAGTTCTCAAAAATCTTGTTCAAATAATAAGTACGAAAAATCATCAAGTTAACACCACACCTCTGATGATAAAATCAATTTATCAATTTTCTTCAATAGAGTAGTCCTTAAAAATCTTGTTCAAACACAAGTACTAAAATCATCAAGTTAATACTACACCTTTGATGATAAAATCATCTTATCAACTATTTTCATTAGAGTAATAAGTCCACAAAAATCTTGTTTAAATCACAAGTACCAAAAATCATCAAGTTAACATCAAACCTCTGATGATAAAATTAACTTATCAACTCTTTTTAATAGAGTGATAAGTCATCAAAAATCTTATTCAAATCATAAGTACCAAAAATCATCAAGTTAGCACCATACCGCTGATGATAAAATCAACTTGTCAACTCTCTTCAATAGCGTGATAAGTCCACAAAAATCTTGTTCAAATCATAAGTATCTGTTTGGTGGAAAATTTGAAGAAGACAATTGAGAATATGATTTATTGTATTATCCCTCTAGACTTAGATAAAGAATGAATTCAATTCTCTCAATCTCTAATTGATTACAATTTGAATTTTCGATTATAAAAGAAAAGGGATTGGCGGAGATCCTCCCCTTTGTTTAAAACTGGGTTCTTCACAGTAGCGATGAAATGCTTCCCTCGACGTTTGTATCGAGTTTGCTTCTTGTTGACGATCCGACGTTTCACCTCGCTGGATTGAAGTCGATAAAACTTGCGTAGCAAGTTTAAAAATAACTCTTAATGGGTTTAAGAACTCCGTGCGAGTTTAAACTCTGTAACAGAGTTGATTTGAATCGAAATTCGGTTAATAAGGCAAGTATAAAAGCTCCTTGATCTCGGTTGCTGAAGAACACTCCAAGCTCTTTGCTGATCTGTAGATCCTAAAATGCTCAAAGATACCCCCATTCGAACTAAACTAATCTTCTAGCTATTTATAGGCGATTATGGGGGTGTAACCGCCCCTATTTGTGGGGCTAATGGGATGTAAGCGCCCCTTAAATCACTCCTGTGCGGAGTTGTGATCCCCTCAGATCATGGGAAATGGTTTTGAAATCATTCAGCTCGTGTTTGAATGAGTCAAACACAAAATCCATTTTCTGGCATGAATTTTGCGTTAGAACGCAACATTTGGAAGCTTGAACGTAGCGTCTAGATGCTGCGTTTACAGCGATTTGGAAGCTGCATTTGCAGCGTCTGGAGGCAGTGTTTATAGCGTCTGGAAGCTGCGTTTGTAGTATTTGGAAGCTATGTTGGTAGCTTTTGGAAACTGCATTGGCAGCAGTTTGGAAGTTGTGTTGGTAACTTGGAAGCTGCGTTGGCTGCTTGGAAGCTGTGTTTGTAGTAGTTAGAAACTACGTTGGCAGCGCTTTGACTCTGGAACGAGGCCACTTGCGTTTTTATTTCTAGGGTGTAGAGAAGAGTTATGCATCTTGGACTAAAGAGATCGTTGGCTTGTAATCTCTTTCGTCAGAGCGTTGTAAAGATCGTCATCTTATAATCTTCGCCTTGGCTCCTTGACATATGAGAGTTGTCAGATTATAACTCTCGATGTTGATTATGAAAGCTATTGGATTAGAGCTTTCATCAGTTTTAGTGAAGGTCATCAGATATAACCTTCATCGATCTACATGAAAGTTTTTAAATTGTAACCTTCTGAAAGTCATCAAATTATAACTTCCATCATCGGTGTTTGATATGGATCAGCTATCTGTTATAATTTTTTGATAGCATATAGTATCTTAAATCATCAAGTTAACATCACACCTCTGATGATGAATTCAACTTATCAATCCTCCTCAATAGGATGATAAGTCCATAAAATAGCTGTTATATTAACATTACACATCTAACAGTTAAACTCCCATAAGCTTGTTAATTCTAATCAACAAGATAACAAGACTTCCAAACTTTACTGTCAAGTTAACATTGCATTTCTAACAGTGAAAATATCTTTCCATTAAAATTTTATCGTCAAGTTAACACTCGTACTTATGATGATAAAAAACAAAATCCATCATCACCAAAATTTTATTGTCAAGTTAACAATACATATCTAACAATATAACCCCAAAATCCTCAGAGGATTAAAAAATTTTCTTCTTTCTTTATGTAAGAACTTATGCCAAGTTAACACTACACCTTTGATCCCCTGAGAATACTTTCATTGTCTTAGGTTCAATATCACACCGAATGAGACATGAAAGGACTAAAATTTTATCATTTTTATTCAAAATTTGTGAAAGTGATACAAAATAATTGTTCTTGGAAAAGAACGATACATGGTCAAGGCTCTGGATCCCTCCACACAAAGGCTTGGAGACGAGACCTAACATCTACCAGTTCTTTTTGACACATTGAGAATAAAATTTTGAAATAGAGGAAAGTCTAAGGGTTTCTTAAATCAATTTCACTATAGGGTGACCCATGTTTTAAAACCTTTATCCTCAAAGTATAAAGCTTTCGAGGTGCATGGTCCTCTGTTCTAGAATTTTAAATTCTATACTTGAACTCCTTGGCACCTTAAGAATAAAATTTTAAAATAATAGAGGAGCAAGGTGTCTCCAAATTTATTTTATAAGGAAGGGTCGTCTCTTGATTTATTTCGGATCAAGGGACAAAGTCTTAAGAGTTCCAAATCTATTTTTATGTATCATGGCTCATGTCTTAAAATTTTATTCTCAAAGCATGAAGCTTTCGAGGTGCATGGTCCTCCGTTCTAGAGTTTAGAATTTCGTACTTGAACCCCATGACACCTTGAGAATAAAATTTTAAAACAGAAGAAAGTCTAAGGGTTTCTTAAATCAATTTCATTATAGGGCAGCCCACGTTTTAAAACCTTTATCCTCACAGCATAAAGCTTTTGAGGTGTATGGTCCTCCGTTCTGGAATTTTGAATTCCATACTTTAACCCCATGACACCTTCAGAATAAAATTTTAAAACAAGGGAGAAGTCTGGTGTCTCTAAATTTATTTTATGAAGTAAGGTCGTCTCTGTAGGTGTATAAAACTGCTTATAGGTCCCTTAACACAGCTCGGCACGATGATTCGACAAACCAACGAACCATCGGGCGATGAAGAATGATCGTTAAACCACAATATCGAAGCCAAGTGAGATGCAATGAAACGGATTTACTGCCAAATCAAGATCCGAACTCAAACTCAAACAACCGAAGCGGATTTACTGCCAAATCAGGATCCGAACTCAGACTCGAACAACCAAAGCGGATTTACTGCCAAATCAGGATCCGAACTCAAACTCGACGAAGCGGATTTACTACCAAATCAGGATCCGAACTGCCAAATCAGAGTTCAGATCAACAAATCAGAGTTCGGATAAACCGGAAAATAAAAAAAACTAATATTTGGAGGACTCGGCCAAAACCGAGCCACCTTTTGGTGGCTCGATGCCTCGGCCACCTTTTGGTGGCTAAGTGCCTCGGCCACCTTTTGGTGGCTCGGTGCCTCGGCCACCTTTTGGTGGCTAGGTGCCTCGGCCACTTGGGCCAAGGCACAGCCTTGAGTGCCTATAAATAGGACTTGAAGGCTTATTTTTGAGTGGTTGGAATTTTTGGAGGCGAAGCTCTGCTGAATTGAGATCTCAACCTTGGAGTTTCGAAGCTTTGAAGACTTGCTCTTTCAGATCCGGTGCTCAGCAATCGTCCACGCCAAATAAGGCAGGAGTTCGAGAGGGATCGGATCTCAGATCTACACAGTTATCCTCCGGATCAAAGCTTGGTCTTTGATCCCGAGAAGAGTATCGATTTCGCTTGGTCGATTTCGATTACTTCGGGCGATTATTTCCTTGGTGAACTAATCCCCCCGGCTATTATTTCCTTGGTGAAATAATACCCGTTATACTGTGTAGATCCGACCGGATCTAGATTGCGCGGTGGTCCACGGATTAACCCCGGCGCAGGCAAAGAACCCACAAAAGCCAGAGACCGTAAAACAGGATCTTGTGATCTGTTCGAAAAAGGAAAGTTGTAATTTTTGTTATTTTTTCTTTCTTTGATCTCGTTGTAACCGGATCTTATAAAAAGACCGGATCTTTTATAACCGAAAAACAGTTGCTTAAGGAGACAATGAATTCAATGAAGAAAACAACAATTTTTCCCGCGAACAATCTGGCGACCACAGTGGGAGCCGACGATCTCGCTGCCGAGATCGAAGCGTCGCAGCCGCGGATCTTGATTCCAGTCGAGGAGGAGGTCGAGTACGAATTCGACCAACAAAAGTTCGAGGAGTATCTGTCATCCTCGTCCGGATCCACCTCCCCCCGCAAGTCCAAGAAATTCTCCTCCAAGAGAAAAGTTCGTTGGTATGAAGATGTAGAAAATACCAACGAAGATCTCACCCCGATCGATGCCAAAGTTGCATCGGGTGAGATTCTACCAACCTCCAACAAGGTCGGATCTGTTCTGGCCAACTCTTCCGCCGCTGAGGGCGTGGTGACTCTCTCAAAGAGAGCCCGCCAGAGACAGCGTCAATGCCTGGCGCGACAAAACGCGAAGGCAACGGAGTCCGTTGACGGAGTCCGCTACAAGGCGGATCTGAAGAACAGAAGAGGCAAACAGCCTCAACAACCGATGAACGGCAGCTCTTCCAAGCCGCCAATGATGGAATGGATCCGTGTCAAATGGAATCGTTCGACGCTTGAGGAGCGCATTCGCAAGCGCCGCGCACTGTCAGCGCAGGCACGGGCTCAAATCCAAGAAGCCCGTAGAAGGCTGCAAAAGGAAGTGGCAAAAAACCCGCCACCAACCCGCCAAATATGGAGGCTGAAGTCTGAAGCGGCGATTCAGCCTCCAACGCAAGGTCAACCTCCGGCAAACCAACCTAAGTCGCCGGTAGCTGCTCCGGGAGATCTCACAGAACCATCCCGAGGAAGGAGGTCGGTTTTGGAGCGCCTCGGTCCACTTCCCAAAGCTCCAGTTCAAGAACGTTTGGGCCCGATGAAGAAGCCCCGAACGACTCAACATGCTGGGGGTCGCCGCAACCCTCAACATGACAAAGAGATCATGGCAACTACGCGCACTAGTTTGCGCATTGAAGTCCAGGAACCCGCCAAAAACTCACGCCCACAAAGGCGTGTTTCGAGACGCGTGACTCTTGAGAGCCCAAAGAAGGCAGTTCATCCTCAGAAGGAAGCGTTGTCGTCTGATGATGATAGCGTTATACCTGAGAAATCGTGCCAACACACGATAGGTTACTCCGACCTTCAAACTGACGAGTTGTACTATCGTGTTGGGGGTACGAGTAAAACTAAAAAAAGGAGTCCTCGAAAACCAGAAACTCAGTTCCCCCGTTCCAAACTCATTCGGGCAGTATTGTCTGAGTGCAGATGCACCAATGCAGTCCCCGAAAGAGTTTTGGTTTTCGAAAGGCTCAGCACCAAAACGCCAAAAACAAGGCCTAGGCGTTTCCAACAAAGAAGAACGGTGGTTGAAGATGGAGAATTTTCAAGGGTCACCACTAACATGACCAGTAAAGGAACATCGACATGGGATAATCCCGAGTTGATTCCGGAAGCACCCCGGCATGTAACCCGTCTGCAGTCTGGAGCCATCATACGAGCGACTTATGGTAGGATTCGGACAAGACCACCTTCAGAAAGATGAAGAATCGGATGCCGGCTCTGCGGTCGCATCAGATAATACAGTATCCAGCGAGGGACAACCCCGCGAGGCACTTATGGTAAGTGCGGAACAAGTGGCCAAGATGCTCGAAGAAGCCATGGCCAAACAACAGGAGAGCTTCAGGTTCGAAATGCAGATGGCCATGCAGAATATGAGAGAAATGCATGACCAACAAATCCAAGCACTGACAAACCAGCAAGGCGAACCAAGTCGTCGTAACCAGGTTAATCAGGAAGATGAGGACACAGGTGCGGATGAAGCTCATAATGCCAATAATCCTCCCGTCAATGCAGGGGGTGGTATCGAGAATGCTAGTCATAAAGCCACACTTCCACCTCAGAATCGTGCTAACGAAAATACAGGTGAAAGTTTGAAGATTAAAAACCTCGAAAGCAAAATCAATACGTTGATTTCCGCTCAAGAGATAAAAAAGACAGGCATTCCTTGTCCATACCCGAGAGAATGGGAATCGATCCCGTATCCGGCGAAGTTCAATTTAATTAACTTCACGTCGTTTGATGGGAAGGGTTCACCCACTCAGCATGTGATTTACTTCAAATCACACCTAGGGGTTATCTCTGGTAATGAGCCTCTAATGGTACGGTCCTTCGTTGGCACTCTTCGTGGAGCCGCCTTCGATTGATATCGTCGCCTCAAGCCAGGAAGTGTGAATAGCTGGGACGACATGGAAACTAAATTCCTCACCAACTTCTTCGATGACGACACCGAGATATCCATCGGGTCGTTGCTCGACGAAAAACAGAAAGACGAGGAATTGGTTGATACCTTCGTCAAAAGGTTCCGGAACAAGGGGATGAACTGTCGGGACCCGATCACTGAGGAATTCATTCTCCAGGCTTGCCACAACAACCTCGCATTGGACGTGTTGGAAGCAATGGGGACAGCACCGTCCAATACTTGGAAATACTTGAAGGTGTGCGGTGAACAAGCCGAACGCTTCCTCCGAAGGAAGAAGGCCGAGAGGAGCCAATCGATGACTAATCCTCCGAACTCGAACTTCGCCTCCCGTGGTAAGGGAAAGGCACCTGCAGCTGCTATTGATGCTAATCAAACGTCACAATGGCAACCTCGAAGACAGCAGAAGACTTTGGGTTCGAGACTCCAAAAAGAGTACTCCTTCAAGGACGAAGATGTTCCAGCCATCTTCGAATCCCTCCTTAAAAATAACAAGATCAAGCTACCACCTATCACAAATCAGGAGGAAGCTGATAATACTGCGGATCCAAGGCACTGTGCGTATCACAGGAAGGTCCTTCATCCCACCAAGGATTGTTTTGCTCTCAAGAATAGCATCCAAACCTTGGTTGAAGCCGGCGTTATATTGCTCAATTAAGTCGAATGAAGACTCCGACAAGTATAAGAGTATAAACTGCTTCTCAATCCTCCGACCGGTATAAGAGGTTAAACTGCTCCCTGATACTCTAATAGGTATATGAGTCTAAACTATTTCCTTTCTTCCACGGGAAGTTCCTAGATAATGCCATGCGTGGTATTCTTAAGGATAACCCGATCACGTAGCCGATACAATGATAAACCCAGTTTCACAAGAAAAGCTGGGGGTGGATAATTCATGTAACGGGAAGTTCCCGAAAGAATGTACATGTAATTTTCTTAGTGATAACCCGATCATTACAAAAAAATGGTGATAAACACTAAACCCCACTGTGATTTCTGAACACTCTTTTGCTGAGATGAGATTCGATCACTTCGTTAGATCAATCTTCCCTCACAAAACACCCGTTGGTATTTAACGACTCACAGTCTTCCACCATAAAAACCCTCACTGATCAAATTAATTGACAGTGGGTCCACTAAAATTCCTTTCGGTTAAATCCACTCAAACTTTTGATGTATCTGTGCACTCAACACTCCCATTGTTAGAGTTCGGATATAATACTTGGAATTTTTATATCAATCCTTGACGAATTGTCAAACCCCTTCGTGTTAAGTCCTTATAACTTAACACCAAGAATTCCTTCTGAGTGAATTGTACAAGTCAACACTCCTACTATGATTTGTATTCTCACTCTCACTATCTACTTGGTCAAACCTTCCTACAGTTAGGACCACAACCAAAATCCCCTCTCGGTTCCTTCAATGAACGAGAGGCCCACAAATTGAGCGATCAAACCTTCCTACAGTTAGGATCGTCTCAAACCTCCCATTCGGTCAAACCTTCTGACAGTTAGGGCCAAAACCAAAATCCCCTCTCGATTCCTCTAATGAACGAGAGGTCCACTTTCAAATCAAGTGATCAAACATTCCTATAGTTAGGGTCACCTCAAACTCCCGCTTGGTCAAACCTTCCTACAGTTAGGGCCAAAACCACAATTCACTCTCGATAAACGAGAAATTCATATTTAGCTCGGTAATCAAACCTTCCGACAGTTAGGGTTATCCGAATCTTTTCGATTCTCGGAGTGGAGATCTCACTCTTAGTTTCACCTTTTCGGGTTCTGGGGGTGGAGATCCCACCTCGAGTCTCCTTTCTAACTGGAGATAGAATATAAAATTCTTCCTCTTCAGTGTTGGGAGATGAATATAAAATTCTTCCTCTCCCATTTTGGGTTCGCCTTCACCCTAAAAGAAGTTCGGGAAATAGAATATAAAATTCTTCCTTTCCCACACCAACCTTTTCTAAGAATTTATCAATCTAGGATTCATCCTAGGAAGTTTATCCCGAATCCTAAGCAGGGATAAGTCTGCGCCTAACACGCGCTGCCGGTTTAGTCTTTCTCCATAGAAGAAGACACCAGAGTTCAATTCTGGGGTATTCTATCCTGAAACCTAAGCAAGGATAAGTCTGCGTCTAACCCGCGCTGCCGGTTAGTTCTTAACCGTTAAAAAGAACACTCGCCCACATATTCAACATTGTGGTAGGTTGTTATTAATAACACCAAAATCCATGCCTTACACGCATGGGGAATTTCATCCTGAATCCTAAGAAAGGATATGGCGACGCCTAACACGCGCCACCGGTTTAGTCTTTCTCCGTAGAAAAAGACACCAGAGTTCGATTCTGGAGTATCTTATCCTAAAACCTAAATAAGGATAAGTCAGCGTCTAATACACGTTGTCGGGTAGCCTATTCCCATAACAATGGTGAAGTCTACGTATTCAAAGTCGTAGCAATGAGTCTAAGGGAGTTCATTCCGTTAGCACAACGTTACATGCGGAACGGATTAGACAATCCGCATGCTAGCCCGACTCAAACGGTAGTCGGTAAAGGCTAATCAAATCCGTTGAAGGCTGGGGGTTAGCCAAAAATCCTAAAGTCAACGTCTAACACGCGTCGTCGGGTAGCCTATTCCCGTAACAAATGGTAAAGCCTATGTATTCAACATCATAGCATAAAGTCTAAGGGAGTTTATTCCTTTAGCACAACGTCACATGCGGAACGGATTAAAACAATCCGCATGTAAGCCCGATTCAAACGGTAATCGGTAAGAGCATGTCAAATCCGTTGAGGCCTGAGGATTTGCCAAAAATCCTGAGTCAACGTCTCATACACGTCGCTGTTTAGTCTTTTCACAGGAGAAAGACGAAGTCTACGTATTCAATATCGTAGCACTAAAAGGGTTAACTCTATTAGCTTAACGTCACATGCGGAACGGACTTAAACAATCCGCATGCTAGCCCGACTCAAACGGTAGTCGGTAAAGGCTCATCAAACCCGTTGATGGCTGAGAATTTGCCAAAAGTTCTATAAATACGAGTCATTGATGTATCAACTCCGTAGATTGGTCTCGTGACTCGAGTATCCGCCACGCTCCAATACCTTAAGATCCTAAAACTGTGTATACTCCAGCAGACGTACGAGTATAAACTGTGTCGAACGCCGAACAACGCGTCACAATGAAGCTCGGACGCCGGACAACACGTCACAAGGAAGCTCAAACGCCGGACTACGCATCATAAGGAAGCTCAAACGCCGGACAACACGTTACAAATGAAGACTCAACGCCAACAATCGATGGTCAGTTCTATGTTGAAACAACAAACACGAGCTAAAGATCAAAAAATCAGGAATTAGCTTCAAATTCGAAATTCTGACAACGGTCAGACAATAAATGCAGCACCGGAACCCTTGCAGACATTCGACAAAGCACTGAATAGCCTGGAGGACTGAAGGAATCAAGAATAGAAGCCATTCCAAACATCCCGTCATAACCGATTGAAGGATGGGACAATCATATCCAAAGTATTCTAGACTCTTCTATAAAAGAATGAGGCTGAAATACTTTGGAGGGGGTATCTGTAGGCGTATAAAACTGCTTATAGGTCCCTTAACACAGCTCGGCACGATGATTCGACAAACCAACGAACCATCGGGCGATGAATCCAAGAATGATCGTTAAACCACAATATCGAAGCCAAGTGAGACGCAATGAAGCGGATTTACTGCCAAATCAGGATCCGAACTCAAACTCGAACAACCGAAGCGGATTTACTGCCAAATCAGGATCCGAACTCAGGCTCGAACAACCAAAGCGGATTTACTGCCAAATCAGGATCCGAACTCAAACGCGAACACCGAAGCGGATTTACTGCCAAATCAGGATCCGGACTGCCAAATCAGAGTTCAGATCAACAAATCAGAGTTCGGATAAACCGGAAAATAAAAAAAATCAACATTTGGAGGACTCGGCCAAAACCGAGCCACCTTTTGGTGGCTCGATGCCTCGGCCACCTTTTGGTGGCTCGGTGCCTCGGCCACCTTTTGGTGGCTAGGTGCCTCGGCCACCTTTTGGTGGCTCGGTGCCTCGGCCACCTTTTGGTGGCTAGGTGCCTCGGCCACTTGGGCCAAGGCACAGCCTTGAGTGCCTATAAATAGGACTTGAAGGCTTATTTTTGAGTGGTTGAAATTTTTGGAGGCGAAGCTCTGCTGAATTGATATCTCAACCTCGGAGTTTCGAAGCTTTGAAGACTTGCTCTTTCAGATCCGGTGCTCGGCGATCATCCACGCCAAATAAGGCAGGAGTTTGAGAGGGATCGGATCTCAGATCTACACAGTTATCCTCCGGATCAAAGCTTGGTCTTTGATCCCGAGAAGAGTATCGATTTCGCTTGGTCGATTTTGATTACTTCGGGCGATTATTTCCTTGGTGAACTAATCCCCCCGGCTATTATTTCCTTGGTGAAATAATACCCGTTATACTGTGTAGATCCGACCGGATCTAGATCGCGCGGTGCTCCATGGATTAACCCCGACGCAGGCAAAGAACCCACAAAAGCAAGAGACCGTAAAACAGGATCTTGCGATCTGTTCGAAAAAGGAAAGTTGTAATTTTTTTATTTTTTCTTTCTTTGATCTCGTTGTAACCGGATCTTATAAAAAGACCGGATCTTTTATAACCGAAAAACAGTTGCTTAAGGAGACAATGAATTCAATGAAGAAAATAACAATTTTTCCCGCGAACAGTCTCTTGATTTATTATGAAGCAGAGGGGGGGGGGGCAAAGCCTTAAGAGTTCCTAAAATTCATTTCTATGTATCATGACCCATGTCTCAAAAATTTTATTCTTGAAGCATGAAGCTTTCAAGTTGCATGGTCCTCCATTCTGAAATTTGACCTTCGTACTTGAACCTCATGTTACCTTGAGAATAAATCTTAAAACAAGGGTCGAAGATTTATGAGTTTCTTAAAAGAAAGTTTTGTGTCACAGCCTAAAGATTTCTAAACTTATTTTTGTGAATTAAAATCTTACGTGTCTTGAAATAATAGAACCTTCAAAACATGGATATAATAGTTGAATGCGTGAATAAGAAAATGGGCCACATCAGCCTAAAGCTATATAAAAAAAGAAATATGTGCTTGATTGGTTAGTACCCTAATAATAATAATAATAATAATAATAATAATAATAATAATAATAATA
>BQKN01062966.1:121039-144040 GCA_022839385.1 Asparagus kiusianus
TAATAATAATAATAATAATAATAATAATAATAATAATAATAATAATAATAATAATAATAAACGAGAGTTTTTTTCCTTCTTTCCTCTCCCTCATATTGTATTTATTAATCAAGATCATAAAAAACTTAAAAAAAGGGGCAAGGTTCTACTACGATCCTAATCATGCATAAGCCTCAAATACAGTAATTGGTAAAAGTATAGTAATTGATGATTTTAATATCTTGTACATGTAATCAAGGTTATTAACATGAATAAAAAGAATATGAATAAATGTTTTATATACTTAAAAATTTGATAGAAAGACTTACTAAAATTCCACGAGCTACGATTAAGGAACCTATACAAAATATCAACTAATTAATATCAAGTCTTATTCAATAAGAAATAACAAAATTGTATTACCCCGTGGCAATAAAATAGGAAGGTAATCGATAATTTATGTAGTGGACCAATAATGGAACCTGTAAAATAAAATAAAATAAACATATCAGAATTAAAAATAAAAGCCAAAGGGTCTTATTTAAAAAGGGAGACATGGGGACTAAAAAAAGATGAACCGTAAAAAATTAATTTTTTTTTTAAATAAGATAGATTATGTAAACAAGAGTAAAAAATGAAAGAGATTAAAAAACAATAGAGTGGAAAGAGGCACATGTAGAAAGAGGATGAAAACATTAAAAAAAGACAAAGAAGAAGAGAACAAGAAAAAGAGGATGAAAAGAAGTACAGGATGAAAAAGTTTGAAAAATAAAACAAGACAAAGAAGGAGAGGACCCAAATGAAAAAAAGATGAATAGTAATGCAAGAATGGATGAACGGTGACGTGTAGGAAAAAAGGGATGAACAGTGTTCGGATGGACAGTGACGTGCAAAAAACAGATGAACAGTGATCGGATGAACAATAACGAACATATATGAAACAAAATTTTTTAAAAAAAGAAGGAAAGATGTTTACCTGTAGTCTTCCTCAAACAATCTGACATAACATCAATTAAAAGAAATATAAATATATATACCTGTGTGAAGCCTAACTGTGGTAGGATTAGATTTTCTTTCCAAATTTTGTTGGGATTCTATCTTAAAATTTGTTGATATCCCTTTTAAAGTAGAGTCTATCTCCTACTAATTTAGTAATTTTAATTAGGTAAGGACTCCTCATATTTGAATTAAGTAAACTAATCCTAAGTTTTTTTAAAAAAATTTCATAGCACAACAGTAAAAAAAGAGACTTGGGCTTATGCCCTTGGTTAAAAAAACCGAGCATATAAGCCAAGGGGGGCAATTTGTAGACACACAAAAAATTTATTTATCAACAAGGCAAAAGTTTAATTAATTAAAGGGTTTAATACCTTTTGATAAGCACTAAAAGTGAAATTAGCTTGAGGGTACCCACAACTCATATACAAGTTGATTTTAAGGTAGCTCTTCATATTAATTAATTCAGAGAGGCATGTCTTCCCCTCATAGTTATCAAATTTTATGAGCTCAACAAGCCTTATCAACGAAACCTACTGTAAGGATGATAGTACCTTATATAAATAAAATTAATGTGAGGTGTAGTACCTCGTATAAATCAAAACCAATGAAGGTAGTCCCTCCATATTAACTAATTCAAAGAGGCATGTCTTCCCCTTGTAGTTGTTAAATGTAATGAGCTCAGCAAGTCTTATCAAAGAAATCTATTGTAAGGATGATAGTATCTCATATAAATTAAAACTAATGTGAGGGATAGTATCTCATATAAATAAAAAATCAAGGTAAAAATGACAGCACCTCATGTAAATTTAAGAGTATATGCACCTATCTGTTAATCCAACACAAAAAAAACATGCCTAACCCCTTCATATTAATTAAATTCTCAAACTAGCAGGTTCTTATTAACTTCAATACATTGGTGGTGTCATGTGATCATAAGGCTTGGCAATGAAAATATAACTCAAGGATACTCACACTCATGCAAACTTAATGTCAGCTTGAAGGTATACGGACTCCACATAACACCTATTTTAAGAAATACAAAATATAAGCTGATAGATAGATGAGAAGTGAAAAGTAAAAAAATATTTATTATAATAAATGAACACAACAATCTTGATAAGGTAGTTTTGATAAGGAAGTTATAATAACTCCCCTACCAATCCCTTTCTAACATCTGGCAATAACTTCCCTATACCTTCCCATAAATTGAGATCTTATGTGCCATTCAAGTGGGGACAAGAAAACAAAGAACGAGAGAAAAGACTGAGAGATTGAAAAGAAAGAGAAACTTGGAGTCTGAAACGACAACGACAATATCCTATACATGTTTTATTTTAAAAGGGAGGAGGGCTCCAAAACGCTGTCTGGAGAACCAAGATCACATCTTCTTTCTTTTAAATTTTGTAATACATTAGAAAGATAATAAAATCAATATCTCTCTTCATTTGATTTCTAATGGCTATTTAATTATTTGCTTCTACTAATCAGGGGTTTCTTTTAATATGATTAATTAATAGAAATAAATAAATTTCTAGAAGCATGCACCTCACAACTTTTTTTTATAAACAAAGTGATACTAATATGTATCTAAGGAGTAAATATTTAGGGATTGTTCTACTCTCCTTGAGATTGGTGATATGGCCTGGTCAAAAAGAGATTAGCCTATCCAAATATTATTTCTCCTCAAATGAATACTAGCACCACTTTGAATTTTTTTCACAAAATATACACGTCGAGCATTTCGACATTTACAATCCAATATTAAATATGAAAAGTTCCTAACCCAAGCCTAAGTTCCAAACAAGTAATGACTATAAAGAGATAGAAAAGTGAATATATTATTCAACTAATTCTAAACTCTCTCAAATAGAGAGGTAGGAGAATATTATAAAATAGACACGAGACAAAATTGTATCTAATCATATCTCCGAATATCTCAGCAATATCTCATAATATTTTCCTTTCCTCCCCTCTTAAGCTTGGGCATGTATATCATACATGTTCAGCTTGTTATAAATAAAATGCACACACCCTAATATATGACGATGCTTCAAAAAACTCAAAGTATTTTTTATCTTCTTATCTTTCACTTCAAATCAGCTGATCCCCTTAGGGCTCCACCAATCAAATGATCCTCTCCAGGATCCACCAAACAAATGATTCCCTTCAAAGATCCATCAACAAATTATCCTCTCTAGGATCCACCTAACAAATAATCATCTTAGGGATCTAATCCTTCTTTAAGGATCTAATAACAAATGATTCTTCTTTGAAGGATCCAACAACATATGATTGTTTCCATGATCCAATAATAAATGATGCTGTTTTAAGAATAAGACAAACAAATGATCCAAGAGGCGATGTTGGTTTTGGGTACGAGCAAAGATCAATAAGTTTAATGAGGCACATGTCGATGACGGCAGATGAGAGCGGAGTCAACTCTGATTAGAGTGTATGATGAACATTGTTGATAATAGTGTATTGTAGTGGGTTTTAGTCCCACATTGGTTGTGAGAACACACATCACCCTCCTCTACTTGTATAAATACATGTGTACACTCAATATTTAACTTAAGGAAAATTTACCCAAGACTCTCTCTCTCTCTCTCTCTCTCTCTCTCTCTCTCTCTCTCTTACTTTAACATGATATCAGAGCTAGAGTTATTATTATTTCCCTTCCAATAAAATTTTTTAACACTTCAGTGTTCTTTTGCTAAATCTTGGCCTTGCTGCTTTGTAGTCGTTTAACGCTTTTTTGCGTTCATCTGCCAGAGTTTTGGCCTTGCCGCTTTGCGGCCTCTTAACGTGTTTCGCATTCTCGTATTCAAGATCGTTTCTTAGTATCAATTAACGGCATCGCCATTTCAAGCCGTCTCTCAGCCTTAAACAAACAACAATGTCATTTCATACTTAGTAACGATATTGCCGTTTTAATCCATCTTTACGTCTCAACATCTGCATTAACCCGTTGTAGGTCTCCGACGTGAGCATCATATACGGCCAATCTGTGGGCCACCTTGGTAGCTAGTTGCTTCTTTTTTCTCAGATTTGACAATCATCTATAACCTTCAGGTTCAAATTTAACCTTCGGGTTTTTACATTTTAACCTTCAGCTTTCTACATTAACTTTCGTGTTCTCCTTTGAACATTCGGGTTTCGTTCAAGGATTATTATCTTAAACTTTGAATTTCTGCTATTATGTCCTCTTCACTAGCACCTGCTTCTCAGGCTTGATCTAAGTTCTTTTGCACCTATTGCAAGAAGAAGTGACACTACTCTGAGACATGTTTCCAGCTTCATCCTTAGTTACATTCCTCGGGAACTGACCATAGTCTGCGATCCCCTCAGTCTCGATCCTCTAGTGCACCAGGATTATCGGTTAATGTTATGCCATCTACCACTTTAGACCCTATCATTCAAGCTATTGCAGATATTAGCCATTAAATTACGGCTCTTCAGCATACCACCTCTACATCCGCTGCAAAACTCTCTGATATTTGCCGTCAAATTGAGACTCTTCAAGCTATTGCAAATATTAGCCATCAAATTATGGTTCTTCAGCATACCACCTCTCCATCTGCTGCACAACTCTCTAATATTGGCCATCAAATTATTGCTCTTCAGCATAGAGCCTCTACATCTACTGCACAACTCTCTGGTATGCGTCTTGTTGGTTCCTTAGCCAACCCTTTGGTCTCTGGTATGAATGATCTCTAGATTTTTTGACTCTAGCTATTCCTTTCATATGACTCGTAATGCCTCCCTCATATCTTTTGTCTTCACTTTCTCTTCTCTTCCCTATATCTACACGGTTGTTGAACAACCTTTGTCTATCACTCTGTATGGCTCTATCACCCCCACAAACTGACCTATCTGGTCGTCTAACTCTTGGCCTCGTCTATGTGGATCCTCGGTTGTGTTTAAATTTAATTTCTGTTAGCACCTTAAGTATGGATGTCCTACTTGTCCCATTTTCTTCTGATGCTTATATTGTGCAGGATCCACAGACGGGCAAGACTATTGGGGCCGGTCGGAGGAGACACAAACTATATTTTCAAGAATAACTTCACCTTCCAGAGTCCATACGTCCACGTTCTCTTGTTTCTTCTGTAAGTCCAAAATCCTCTACCTTGCTTTTCGCAGATTTGTGGCATAGACAACTTGGTCATGTGTCTCATAAAAGGCTAGAAAGTCTTATCCAGTTCGGAATACTTGGTCATGTATCCTCTCGTTCTCATATTGAGTCATGTACTAGTTGTAAATTGGCTAAATTCACTGCTCTACCATCTCCAACTAGTACATCTGTTTCCACTTCCTTATTTGATTTGGTCCATTCTGATATCTTGGGGTCAGCTCCTCTGGCTTCTTCATCTGGCTACTTATATTATGTTAGTTTTATTGATAATTTTTCTTGTTATACATGGGTCTACCTACTTAAAATCGCTCTGATGTACTTGCTGCTTATCGAGCATTCACTACGATGATCTTCACTCAATGGTAAGCTCATATTAAAGTTTTTCATTCTGACTATGCCAAAGAGTACCTATCCTCTACTATGCGCGCTATGATGCCCTCTCATGGGACCATCTTTTAACAGTCATGTCCCTATACTCATGAGCAAAATGGTATTGCTGAATGCAAACATCGTCATATTCTCGATACCGCTCGATCCATGCTCATTTCTTACTCTGTTCCTCATCGTTTCTGGCTTGATGCCATTCTCACTACAATTCATGCCAGTAATATCACTCTATCTAGCTCTCTTTCCGGTGCTACTCCTCATAGTCGTGTTTATACTCATCCTCCTCATTATGATCTGGTCCGCGTTTTTGGTTGTCGCTTGTGACGCCCCTAGGTTCACACAAGGCTGCAGTCCGAGGACCAAGAATATCAAACCTGCAGTGCACTACATCGTGTAATAACATGTTTCATCATCACAATTACTATCTCTCTAGTGGAATCAACAACAGGTGTAGGTACAAAGCAAGTGAACGATTTTACAATAAATACATGATGAAATGAAAGAACTCGAATTAATACACCTCATCAACCCAATAAGCTAGAATACATAGTCAATGTCTGAAATGAATAATAACAGTCTGGAGATCTCAACATGTCTCAAAGTACATAACATCTGATACATGAAATAAGGCACACAGCCTTTACAACTCAAAAATATAAATCTCTCAAGTCTAAAAATATCTCAAGTGGAGCACAAAAATGAAATACATCTAATAAGAGGATAAACGTGCGCTAATAAGAATCGCCCTCAACCTTCGACTCTCCGGGCTCCTGGCTCTTTACCTGAAAGGGGGAAGGACAACGAGCGTCAAAATGCTAGCGAGCAACATCACAACCAACCCCAAGGGATAGGGCTCGTTATATATGAAAATACAGTTAATACATAATAATATAAGATCATTTATCCTAACAATAATGGGTTTTGGTACTTAGGAAATTACAACACGAGCGTAAGTACGTCGAGCGAAATAATCCAAACAAGGAAACCCTCATGTATATACCTTATATCTCAAATTGTAAATCCCTAAATACCAAACCCGAAGTCTAATACAGGAAACAATAAAGAAAAGAAAACAAACTCATCTCTACTGATAAACGTAAACATGTCAAGCTACAATAAGAGTCATATCCAACCTAGGTAGCTATCATGTCCCAGCCTCATATAATATGTCATGTTCCAAACTCGGTTAAGAATCATACTCAAGGTTTAGCAATTATCCAATATAAGACTGTAATGGATTATAGTCCAACACGAGGACTTTGATGGATTATAGTCCAACACGAGAACGTTAATGGATTATAGTCTAACACGAGGACTTTGATGGATTATAGTCCAACACGAGGACTGAAAGGTGAAAGCTTGTCCCACACGTGGACTATATATATTCATATTAGGCTGTGTCACAGATGTATATATGTGCAAAGTTATGCATATCCAAATCTCACACGTATTTCTATGTACAGGTCAATATTTGTGTCAAAATATCATCTTACATGTGTGGGTGAAAAATATAAATATTGCAATTTAATACCCAATAAAGGAGACTGCTCCTCGTACTCAAAGAGATAAGCATGGAAGCTCATTTGAATATAAACGATGCGGTGGTTAGCCCAAAACAACTCACAAGAATAGGGCTGGAAGAGTTCACTAGTCAGTCGACTCATGGTCGACTGACGACATCAGTCGACCAATGGTCGACTGAAGACATCAGTCGACCCAAGGTCGACTGAACAGGGGGCTTCCCTGTTCGAGCATACTGTGATCATTTTGTGAAAATTCATCAAAAATTAAAATCTATCCAATACGAATTTATATATTCAATTCTAAGCATATGTGACAGTGAAAAATTTCGTATAAAACATGGGAAACAAAATCTTGCATGTTAAGTCTAACATTAAATCACTAAACATGTATGAGAGCAATTAATCAAGATGAAACTTGTTTTTTTATTTTTTATTTTAAATAAATTCCAAGATCTGGGTTTCATCATAAATTCGTTGGTGAGGAATTTAGAGATTTGAAACACATGATTTTTAGCATCTACACTAATAAAAACATCGGTTTATACTTGAAAATAATTCTTAGGCTCAATAAACCTCATGAAAAACATTTAAAAACTCTTAAAAACATGGGAGAGGGATTAGACGAGATGCTACTCACCTTAGGTATGCTGAAGAATGATTCCCTTTGCTGCAAACCACAAGAAGCTGTTGAAATCCCCTAAAAATCTCCCAAAAAAGCTCAAAAACGAACTAGAGTTTAGAGGGGGGAAAGGAGGCTAGGGTTTCTCTGGGCAGAACTGATGAAAAGAGGTGTTTTCGGGTAGAGGAGATAATATATGAACAGTTAAAACCCGACCCGCAAACCCAAACAAACCCGAACCGCAAAAACAAGAACACCCTCGATGAGTCGACTCATGGTCAGTTATGAGTCGACTCATAACTCATGGGTCGACTCATAAACTGATAAGGCGACTCAGCAGAAACTTTTAACAATGGGACTTGATATCGTGAGTCGACTCATGATAGTCATGGGTCGACTCAACCTGATGAGTCGACTCATGATGAGTTATGAGTCGACTCACGAGCTGAAAACTAGATTCTTCGAATCTGCTGCTCGCCGTCTCGCTCCACGCTTCCACCGCGCTGATTGACTCCTCCATAAATTATCAAAATGTACGGGGTTTTACATTCTTACCTGTAAGTCCCCGTAGATTTTTGAGTATGTATATGTGCATCAGTAATGAGGTTGAGTATGCAAATTTCAGATCTTGTGCAACAGAAATCGAAGAATGCAGTTTTTAGTCCATGAGTCGACCCATGATATGTCATGAGTCGACTCATCATGTTGAGTCGACCCATGACTGTCATGATTCGACTCACGAAATCGAGTCCTGTTGCCATTTAGTTTCTGTTGAGTCGACTCATGAATTATGAGTCGACCCATGACCCATGAGTCGACCCATAATATTCCATGAGTCGACTCATCGTGGATTTTTGGCTTTTCTCAGTCGGGTCTGTTGGGTTTCGGGTCGGGTTTTATCTACTCATATATATTTCCCTCCACCCGAAATCACTCTTCTTGATTAGCAAACCCTAGAGAAACCCTAGCCTCCTCTCCCCCTCTAAACCCTAGCTCGTTTTTGGGTATTCTTAGGTGATTTTTGGGGATTTTCAGCGGCTTTTTGTGGATTGCAGTGAAGGGGGCTGTTCATCATCGTTTCTGAGGTGAGTAACATCTCGTCCAATCCTTCTCCCATGCTTTTAATAGTTTATAAATGCTTTTCTTGAGTTTTATTGAGCCTAAGACTTATTTTCAAGTATAAATCAATGTTCTTATTAAGGTGAATGCTAGAAATCATGTGTTTCAGATTTTAAATCCTCACCAATGATGTTTTTGAAGAAAACCCAGATCTGAAAAAATTTTTAAGAATAAAAAATATGAGTTTTTATTTTGATTAAATGTTTTCACTCATGTTTAGCAGTTAAAAGTTAGGTCTAGCATGCTAATGTTCATTGCTCATGCTATATATGAATTTATCTCTGCCTCGTAGTCTAGAATTAATAGTTATGGAGGTAGAGATCAGTATAGAGGGAGTATGGAACGAGATGGTTGAGCTGACGTTGTGAAATATCTAGTTTGCAGACCGTGAGTCGACTCATGACTCATCATGAGTCGACTCATCAGGTTGAGTCGACCCATGACTGTCATGAGTCGACTCACGAAGTTAATTCCTATCATTCATAAGTGTCTGCTATGTCGACTCACAGCTGATCATGAGTCGACCCATAGGAGTTTTTCCTATTTTGTTTGTATTTCTGCTTGATCACCTACTGTGCTTACACTTTCATACAGTGTTCATATATGATCGAGGGTTCTGTTGAGCTTTTGTTGAACATGAGAACGTTGCCTTGTTTACAGGGCATTAAATTACAGCATTTATGATTTTATCTACACAGATGAGATGATTTTTCTGACACAAGCTTAGATTTGTACAGCGAGGCATGTACAAGAGTAGAACATGTACACCTTTACTACTAGTATTCCATGGCTCATAAACACAGTCCTCGTGTTGGACTATAATCCATGTTAAGTCCTCGTGTTGGACTATAATCCATTAGAGTCCTCGTGTTGGACTATAATCCATTTCAATCATGTTTTAGACTTTTGCTAAACCTTGAGCATGTTATTTAACCAAGTTGGGTACATGACCTATTGTTTTTGGCCGGGGCATGATAGCTACCTAGGTTGATCATGACACCTGTTGTAGCTTCGTTTTATTTCCATTTTATCGGTAGAGATGGGTATGTATTCTTTTCTTTATTTTTTCTTGTGACCAACTTCGGGTTTTGTATTTAGGGATCTACAATTTGAGATACAACGTATATACATGAGGGTTTCCTTGTTTGGATTATTTTGCTCGACGTACCTATGCTCGTGTTGTATTTCCCTAAGTACTAAAACCGATTAATGTTTGTGTAAATGATTTATATTATTATGTATTAACTGTATTATTCATATACAACAAGCCCTATCCCTTGGGGTTGGTTGTGATGTTGCTCGCTAGCGCTTTGACGCTCGTTGTCTCTTCCCCTTTCAGGTAACGAGCCAGGAGCCCGGAGAGTCACAGGTTGAGGACGACCCTTACTAGTATCTGTTATTCTCTTTTTTTTAGATGTATTTTATTTTGTACTCCACTTGAGACGTTTTAGACTTGAGAGGTTTATGTTCTAGAGTTATAAAGGTATTGTGCCTTATTTCCTGTACCAGACATTTGTGTACTTTGAGACATGTTGAGATCTCCAGATCTTTATTATCCATTTTAGACTTTGACTATGTATTTCAGCTTATTTGATTGATGAGATGTATTAATTTGAGTCCTATCATTTCACCAAGCATTTGTTGTAAAATCTTTTACTTGCTTTGTACTACACCTGTTGTTGATTCAACTAGAGATGTAGAAATTATGATGGTGAAACATGTTATTGCACGGTGTGGTGCATGGTAGGTTTGACATTCCTGGTTTCACCCCGGACTGCAGCCTTGTGTGAACCCAGGGGTGTTACAGTTGATATCAAAGCTCTAGTTCCAGTATCCCTAGAATCATCCTGTGTCGAGTCGTGGAGCTAGGTTAGAGTTTCTTAGGATTCATGTGTAGAGTCCGCTAAGGATTTCCTAGTGTGAGTGAGGACGATATATGCGTATATCTCAAAATTTTGAGAAATTTTTTTTATGACAACTATTTTTGCTTAAGGTATATGCGTGAATACTATGTGATGTGAAAATCATATTGTGATGTACTATGTATGAATAGAATATACGTCTACTTTGACTCATGAACCTTATTTTTTCTTATGATCAGAGAGATGGCTGGACGTGGGAGACCCCGCACTCGAAGGGCCGCTCAGGCAGAGCCCCAACAGGCCCCACCTGAGCCCTAGCAGGCCCCACCTGAGCCGCAGCAGGCTCCACTCGAGCAGGAACAGGCACCTCCACAGCCACAGCAGGCTCCTCAGTATTTGGTGGATATCATGGCTCCTCTTATTGCCAGGATGATAGCCATTGAGGAGTTGGTAACGACTCACATAGCATCACGGACACCACCACCACCGGTAGCTCAGCAGCAGGGGATACCAGCCGTCTCGATTAGAGAGAGAGACCCAGAGGTAGCACCTGCAGCTATTCCACTAGCAGTACCAGATAGAGCCACAGAGTAGGAAGCTTGGCTCCGTATGGTAGAGAGGTATCAGAAGATAAGAGCACCAGAGTTCCAGGGGTCACCAGACCCTCTTGCAGCACACAAGTGGAAGGAGGATGTGAGCAATATACTTGACATACTCAGTGTAGATTCGGTTCAGAAGCAGAGGTTGGCATCCTACAGTCTGAAGGGAGATGTCGGAAGATGGTACCGGCTATAGTTTACTCCAGAGCAGAGGATGACCCTCACATGGGAGGATTTCGTGTACTTCTTTAATGGGCAGTATATTTCTTCTGCAGCACGGACTGGGAAGGAGCTTGAGTTGTCCCGGATGACTCAGGGGAACATGACAGTGGCGGATTATGAGAGCCGGTTTATGGAGTTGCTGCATTTCACAGGTATGTGGCAGACAGGAGAGCGTCAAGCTCAGATGTTCTTAGCAGGGTTACGCCCTAATCTCCGTCGGTACCTCGTCTCGAGGAGGTTCTATTCAGTTAGGGAGGTAGCTGAGGCCGCCACTTCACAGGAGATTGAGACTACTATGTTCCAGAAGGACAAGGAAGGGAAGGCCAAGGCAGGACAGAGCGGGGACAAGGGTAAGAACAAGAGACCTCTGTCAGGGCATCAGCATCAGCAGCAGTAGGGCCCTCATAAGAAGGGACCCCAGCAGGATCAGAGAGCGCATCAGCAGCGCAAGTTCTAGGGATCTTGTTTCAACTGCCACAAGGTCGGGCACAAGGCATCAGAGTGTCGTAGTGCACCAGCAGGAGCTCAGCAGGGTAGGGGCCCAAACCAGCAGCAGCAGTGACAGCAGGGCAGAGGTCAGGGTCAGCAAAACAGGCTTGAGGCACCGCTAGCGACGCAGAGGGCAGAGGGGCAGGTTCGAGTAGTCCAGGAGACTCCCCAGGGGAAGATTGTCCCATATTCTCCAACATTAGCTGTAGAGTAGTCTTCAGCCACAGGCAGAGTATATGCAGTGGTTCCCCATGATCACGGTGCTAGCGGAGCATTTGTGGAGGGTACGTTCCTTGTGAATTTCTTTCCCACCCGTATTCTTTTCGATTCGGGAGCTTCGCATTCTTTCATCTCGCATGCATTTATGGCTAGACTCCAGCTCGTAGCTCAGCCTCTAGACACCCCTCTATCAGTCTCCACCCCTTTAGGTGAGGTATCGCTTTTGGAGAGCGTTTGTAGGAGGTGTACCGTCAGTTTAGACGAGTCGGAGTTCCTAGTCGATTTGATAGTTTTGCATATGTCCGAGTTAGATGTCATTCTTAGTATGGATTGGTTATCGTCCTACCATATTAGTATTGACTGTTTTGCGAAGATAGTCAGATTACGAGCGTCCGATGGGTCCGAGATGATTGTGGCCACTTCTCAGGGCAATCGCTTTGCGGAGTCATTTATGGCGTTCATCGACGAGGTGATGCTACGGGATCAGAGTTCTGATTTGTTAGAGACTCGAGTTGTCTTGGATTATTAGGATGTCTTGCAGGACATACCTGGGGTACCTCCTGTGAGAGAGGTTGAGTTTTGTATTGAGTTGCAGTCGGGCACAGCCCCGATATCCCGCGCACCCTACCGCATGGCGCCAGCTGAGATGAACTTCAGACCCAGTTGGACGAGTTGTTAGCTCAGGGTTTTATTCGTCGGAGTCATTCTCCGTGGGATTTGCCAGTCCTCTTCATGAAGAAGAAGGACGGCAGCATGAGATTATGTATAGATTATCGGTAGTTGAACAAGGTCACTATCCGGAATAGGTACCCATTGCCTAGGATTGATGACTTGTTCGACCAGTTGCAGGGAGCACGATTTTTCTCGAAGATTGATCTTTGTTCTGGTTATCATCAGTTGCGGGTTCGGGAGATGGATATCCCCAGACCACTTTCCTCACGCGCTATGGATCTTTCGAGTTCTTGGTCATGCCATTTGGGTTGACCAATGCACCCGTGATATTCATGGACTTGATGAACCGGGTTTTTCGTCCATTCTTAGATCAGTTCGTGATTGTTTTCATCGACGACATCCTCATTTATTCGAGATCGAAGGCGGATCATGAGCGGCACCTCCGTTTAGCTTTGCAGACCCTACGTGAGCACCAGTTATATGCCAAGTTCAGCAAGTGCGAGTTTTGGCTTTCAGAAGTCAGATTTCTCGGTCACATCATCAGCAGAGAGGGCATATCAGTAGACCCAGCTAAGGTTACAGCAGTGCTTGATTAGGAGCCACCAAAGACAGTGACAGAGATTCGTAGCTTTTTGGGATTAGCAGGCTACTACAGGAAGTTCATCCAGGACTTCTCGAAGATTTCGATACTACTTACACGCCTTACGAAGAAGGGTGTACAGTTTATTTGGAGCACAGAGTACCAGAAGGCCTTTGATACCTTGAAGACTAAGTTGACCTCAGCACCAGTTTTGACTATTCTGAGCAGTGACAGGACATTCGTCGTCTACACAGATGCATCATTGGCAGGATTAGGAGGCGTCCTTATACAGACTCAGAGAGTAGTAGCTTATATCTCACGGCAGTTGAGAGTGCATGAGCAGAACTATCCCACTCATGACTTGGAGCTAGCAGCAGTGGTATTTGCTCTGAAGTCATGAGGCACCACCTGTATGGAGTGCAGATCGAGCTGTTCACAGACCACCAGAGTTTGAAATTTCTTTTCTCTCAGAAGGAACTCAACCAGAGGCAGCAGAGGTGGATTGAGTTTATCAAGGACTACGAGTTCGCGATTCAGTATCATCCGGGGAAGGCGAACGTCGTAGCAGATGCTTTGAGTAGGAATCGTCGACATCAGATTGCGGTTTTGAGGTGCTCATTGCACCGAGACCTTCTCACTCTTAGCCAGTTTGATTTTAGACCTGAGTTTGGTGGCACTAGTGTATTTTTGGGAGCTATATCAATGCAACCAACTTGGAGTGGCAGAGTTGTTAGAGCTCAGTTGGAGGATTCTTGGATTCAAATCCGTAAGGAGGAGATTTCCAAAGAGCCTAAGGCCGATTGGACCATTGGAGCAGATGGAGGTCTACGAATGAAGGGTAGATTGGTTATGCCAGCCAGTACAGAGCTGAAGAGGGAGTTGTTTGATAAGGCACACCGTACTCGGTACACAGTACATCCAGGGACCACAAAGATGTATAAGGACCTGAAGAGGCACTTTTGGTGGAGTGGTATGCGTAGGGAGATTGTAGAGTATGTGGCGAAGTGTTTTACCTGCCAGCAGGTGAAGACGGAGCACCAGAGACCAGCAGGCACACTTCAGCCGTTGCTTATCCCAGAATGGAAGTGGGCGGAAATTTCTATAGACTTTATTGTAGGGTTACCTAAGTTGAAGAAGGGGAATGATTCGGTTTGGGTGATAGTGGACCGGTTGACGAAGTCAGCACATTTTATCCCAGTAAAGACTACTTATTTAGCTGAGGCGTATGCAAGGATCTTCATTCGGGAGATAGTTCGATTGCACGGGGTTCCAGATACGATTGTGTCGGATCGAGGATCGGTTTTCACCTCGCACTTTTGGAGGAGTTTTCAGGACTCGTTTGGCAGCAAGCTATCTTATAGCAGTGTATTCCACCCATAGACAGATGGACAGACGGAGAGGGTGAACCAAGGGTTGGAGGACATGTTGCGAGCATATGTCATTGACTTCCAAGGCAGCTGGGAGGATCATATTCCACTGATAGAGTTCGCTTATAACAACAGTTATCAAGCGACGATCGGTATGGCTCCGTATGAGGTACTGTACGGGAGACCCTGCAGATCACTAATATGTTGGGCAGAGCCGAAGGATAGTTTGATGCTTGGACCAGATCTTGTGAGGCAAACTACCGAGAAGGTAGCGCTGATCAGGAAGCGGATTCTAGCCGCTCAGAGTCGGCAGAAGAGTTATGCAGATAAGAGGCGAAGACCCCTTGAGTTTCAGATTGGGGATTTGGTTATGCTGAAGGTATCGCCTATGAAAGGCGTACAGCGATTCGGAAGGCGAGGAAAGCTTGCACCGAGATATATTAGACCTTTCCGGATTTTGGAGCACATTGGAGCTGTGTCATACAGACTAGATCTTCCAGCTTCTATATCTAGTATACACAATGTATTCCATATTTCTATGCTCAAGAAGCACTTGCATGATGAGGAGCGGCAGCGAGTGTTGGATGCACCAGAGATTGAGCTTCGGGATGATTTGTCGACTATTGAGATTCCAGTGTCCATACTTGCTAGAGAAGACAAGAGACTAAGGAACAAGGTGATCCCATTGGTGAAAGTTCAATGGAACCGAAGTGGAGTTGAGGAAGCTTCTTGGGAGCGCGAGGAGGACATACAACGCGACTACCCACACTTGTTCGAGCAGGTAAAACTAATTAAAGTGTTTATGATATGACTTCTTACTTGAATATTTATATCTATATATATATTGATACTTATATTTAACACTAGAATGAGGGTATTTTTACTTAATTCTTAATCTTTCGGAACACATGGTATATACATGGGAGGTTCCTTGTTTGGATTTTTTGCCCGACGTACTAGTTCCGTTAGATTAGGGGTTAGGTAAGAATATTATCATTTTAGATCGTTAAGTATGAATATCGCTATGTGCTAACTAGCATTTAGTATTGCGAAATGTGTATGTGAATGGGTTGGATTGGAAACTTGTGTGTTTTTCAAGTACCATTATGAGTTAGGTATGATTTCTGAATTTCGAGGACGAAATTCTTTTAAGGGGGGAAGAATGTAAGACCCCGTAGATTTTTGAGTATATATATGTGCATCAGTAATGAGGTTGAGTATGCAAATTTCATATCGTGTGCAACAGAAATCGAAGAATGCAGTTTTTAGTCCATGAGTCGACCCATGATATGTCATGAGTCGACTCATCAAGTTGAGTCGACCCATGACTGTCATGAGTCGACTCACAAAATCGAGTCCTGTTGCCATTTAGTTTCTGCTGAGTCGACTCATGAATTATGAGTCGACCCATGACCCATGAGTCGACCCATAATATTCCATGAGTCGACTCATCATGGATTTTTGGCTTTTCTCAGTTCGGGTCTGTTGGGTTTCGGGTCGGGTTTTATCTACTCATATATATTTCCCTCCACATGAAAACACTCTTCTTGATCAGCAAACCCTAGAGAAACCCTAGCCTCCTCCCCCCCTCTAAACCCTAGCTCGTTTTTGGGTATTCTTGGGCGATTTTTGGGGATTTTCAGCGGCTTTTTGTGGATTGCAGCGAAGGGGGTTATTCATCATCATTTCTGAGGCGAGTAACATCTCGCCCAATCCTTCTCCCATGCTTTTAACAGTTTATAAATGCTTTTATTGAGTTTTATTAAGCCTAAGACTTATTTTTAAGTATAAATCAATGTTCTTATTAGGGTGAATGCTAGAAATCATGTGTTTCAGATTTTAAATCCTCACCAACAATGTTTTTGAAGAAAACCCAGATCTGGAAATATTTTTAAGAATAACAAATATGAGTTTTTATTTTGATTAAATGTTTTCACTCGTGTTTAGGAGTTAAAAGTTAGGTCTAGCATGCTAATGTTCATTGCTCATGCTATATATGAATTTATCTCTGCCTCGTAGTCTAGAATTGATAGTTATGGAGGTAGAGATCGGTATAGAGGGAGTATGGAACGAGATGGTTAAGCTGCCGTTGTGAAATATCCAGTTTGCAGCTCGTGAGTCGACTCATGACTCATCATGAAACGACTCATCAGGTTGAGTCGACCCATGACTGTCATGAGTGGACTCACGAAGTTAATTCCTGTCATTCATAAGTGTCTGCTGAGTCGACTCACAGCTGATCATGAGTCGACCCATAGGAGTTTTTCCTATTTTGTTTGTATTTCTGCTTGATCACCTACTATGCTTACACTTTCATACAGTGTTCATATATGATCGAGGGTTCTGTTGAGCTTTTGTTGAATATGAGAATGTTGCCTTGTTTACAGGGCATTAAATTACACCATTTATGATTTTATCTACACAGATGAGTTGATTTTTCTGACACAAGCTTAGATTTGTACAGCGAGGCATGTACAAGAGTAGAACGTGTACACCTTTACTACTAGTATTCCATGGCTCATAAACACAGTCCTCGTGTTGGACTATATGTCACGCCCCGCTTCCTAAAATATCGGGGAACCGGGACGTGAACAAGCCCGCGACGTATTAGACTGAGGAGAGATAAGTGCTAGACCCCGTCTTCTCAATCTAATACGCTAAGCGTCAAGAAATAAATAGCGAAGGCACAGGTCCCCGATCACAGTAGCGAGAATATAATAAACAACTAAGAACAGAAAATATACATATCATAACTGAACATCATCCCAGACAAAATATTCGGGTCAGCATGCCCATATACAAAATGATCTGAACGAAGTACTAGAAAATATAAAATACAATAATCTAGCGCAAAGAAATGTTATAAAAAGAAAGCTAAGATCCAATAACTAAGCTTCAGCTTCTTCTGCTACGCCGTCTTCAAGGCACTCCTACGAAGAATCCTCTGGCTCATGTACGACTCTGAACTGGACCTGTCTGTCTCCTAAATCTGACGTACACTAGAGAAAACAGGTGTACGTCAGCGTGTATGGCACACAGCAAGATCCCACCCAGAAGAAAAGGAACGGTCGAACGACCAAAGCAAAAACAGATAATAACAATAATAGAACATGCAGCTGGAGTATCAATAAATCCAGAGAATCCAAGAAACCAACCCAGTACAATCGAACATGCCACTAGCGATCGAAATAATCATCCAAAGTCATACAACTAGATGGAATTAATACTTAAAAACCTACAACTCGAGACGTAGTACGTCGAACGAAATAATCCAAACAAGGAAACCCTCATATATATACCATATGTCTCAAATTATAGATAATTAAATATTAATCCCAATCCAGGTATGGAAGAAACATAACTGGCCTATATCTCACAAGATTCCAAACTCATCCAAGTAACGATGTCAGGTAACTTGTCTGTATCTCATAACAACTCGCAATCATCCAAGTATCGAGGTCATGTAACTAACCATCCTATCACTCAACTCAAATAATCAACAATCACAATATCACTGTACCTCAGACCTACCCCAGGCCGACACAAGGCACTGGCACGAGCCTGGAAATAATCAATAATCTCGATATCACTACACCTCAGACCCACCCCAGGCCGACAGAAGGCACTGGCGCGTGCCTGGAAAATAATCAATAATCTCATCTACTCACATGAACCAAGACTGCCTACCCTAGCATCTCTCGTATTTCTAAGTCAACAATATAAACATGTCTCTAGGTCTCGTTCATCATACATAAGCCACTAAGGTCATGAACTACTAATGATTCTCAATCATAACAAGCAATGCAACTGATCATGAGCAATAACATCATGACATATCAGATAATTAAGTTTGAGAATATTGAATCATAAAATTGTTCTAAAATAACCTTCTAAAATAATAAATTTGTTTACTTAAAATAATCCTTTCGCAAAATAAATTCTTTCAAAATAATCCTTTTTTCAAAACAAATTCCGTTAATTTATTTATAATTATTCTAAAATAATTCTTTTACCAAGATAATTCCTTTTAAATTATTATAAATTTCCTAAAATGATTCCGTTCTCAAAATAATTTCTTTTTAATTAATATAATTATCCAAAAATGATTCCGCTGTCAAAATAAATTCTTTTAACTTATCATAAATATTCTAAAAATGTTATTCATCATATTATCATGATTTATCTAATATTATTCATCAAGCAATCCCACGCAAATAATTGTAACACAACTAATTCATGTAACCAAACAATAACAAATACAAATAATGGAAATACAAGTCAAGGAAAGCGGGATCTTGCCTACGAGGCCAAGGGCCTGGACGAGGCGGCGGTGCCGCTGCGGATGCGATACGACGGGTTTGAAAGGTGGAGCAGATCCGACGGACGAGGCGGTTCTGGAGTTGGGGTGCAGTGAGAGGAGCGGCAACGACAACGACGTCGATGGTTGGGGCGACGCGACAGTGGCGGCGTCGAAGCTCAGGGTGGTGACGATGGGGGTTGTGACGTCACTGAAGTAGCGACAAAGGCTGTGATGATGGGCTGGAGGGCGACGCAGAGATGGGGCTGTAGCGGGTGAACGGCAGCGTCGTGGTGGTGTTCGAGGCTGAGGGAAGCGGAGGAGGGGAGTGGAGGAGCTCGGGGATGAAGATGGTGGCGCTGGTTGTTGGCGTCAGCGATGGAGGACGTCGTGGTGGTGTAGAGGGTCTGCGGCGGTTCTCAGGGCGTCAGCGGGCTGGACGGTGAGGGGAGGACGATGCTGGTGGAGGGGCGGTGGTTGATGGGAGCGGGTCAGCCTGAGGGCGGCGCGGCGACGACGAGGGGAGGTGGCAGAGTTGGGGCTGGTGGAGGTTGAGTGGGTGGTGGTGCGGTCGGCGGTGAAGGAGAGGGCTGGGCGGAACTCGGTTTGAGGGCGGTGGAGATGGCGCTCGGCTGGACGGCGGGTGTCGAAGGAGGGGTGGCGGGGTTCGAGCTCGTCGGCTTGGAAGAGGGGGCGGTGGCGATGGAGTTGGAGGAGGCGGTGGGTGCGGCTTGGGTTCAGAGGGAGAGAGAGTGTGTGAACTGAGAGAGAGTGAGAGAGATGAGATTTTGTAGAGGAGGGAGAGAGAAAATGAGAATGAGAGAGAGAGAGGGTGAGTGTAATAATAGAGGAGAGAGAGAGGAGGGGCACAGAAGTGAGGGTGTGCGAAAATTGGGGAGGGAAACACGGAGAGCAAATTGAGGAGGTGGGCCCGGATTTTTGAGATTCTCTTGGGGAAGGAGAGAGAGCTGTGGGATTGAGGGAACCCAGGGGAAAAACCAGATAAAAGATTGACTGTTGTGCTGATCACCTAATAGCTATAAATAGAGGTAGGAGATAATGGTGCAAGCTAAAAAATTAATACATATAATTAATAACAATAATAATAATAACAATAATAAATAATCAATATTGATTTTAAAAAGTTTTCACCATAACAATTTAATTTATAATTAACAAAATCATTAAATAAATATAAAATTAGATTTTTTTTTATCATAGAAAATTCTAGAAAATTGGAGAAATACCAATACTCTTTTAGAAAATAAAATTTTATATTTAAATCTCAGAAAAAATTATTTAAACTAGTACTTGAAATTCACGGTCATTACATCCTACCCCCCTTAAAACAAATTCCATCCTCAGAATTAAAAGTACAAGTGATGCACAAAGAACCCAAGGATAGAAATATGGAAATAAGGTCATAGCACGTTATGACAAATGTGCGAGCAAATGTTGAATGAGAAAATGGATGTGTATATTATAAATTATACAAGACACAATAGAGAATAATTCAAAAGAATTAAAAGTGAATAGTTAATGCAAATACATAAAGCAAATCAAGGTCTTAAGAAAGTCCGATATGTAGTATAAATAATAAGAATGAAATAAGGATAACATAAAGAGAGTGAACACATAATTGAAAGAGATTGCACAGACATAAAGAAGCATGCATATTGTAAATAAATAGTTAATACGTATCAAATTATAATATAACGCAACATCTAGGCATAGACAAAAATATAAGTATCAGTCAACATAGTTTAATAGCAAAGAAGTCAACAACAAATATACAATTATAGAAAATATAATATCATAACGATATTATTGATATAGTATCATAAGACGACACGTCACAGTTGTTAAAATATAATCAATAGCACATAATTGATAAAATATAACAAATATATAGTATAAAAAATATGATATGAAATATAAATACATAATTCAAACACTTGTCAATCACTAGAATATATGATAAAGCACATCAATTCAACAATATAAATAATAAAGAAGAGCATAAAGCATATCAATTCAATATAAATAATAAAGATAAAAGATAGAATATCTCAACCAAATATAAATCACTTATACGTAATTAGATGACAATCATGATAAAAACAAAAATATAAAAACACAATGCAAGTAACAGATAAATTATATACAAGCAAAAGTAAAAGAAACATTTGAAGATTATGTGAGCAAAACAAAATAGCAAAGAATCAAACGTATATATAGTTTAGATAAACATAATGTACAACATAAAAGACATGAAAATAATAATAATAATATATCAAATTACAATAGAAATATCATACAATCAATTAGTAGAATAAATATTCAAGATATACAAAAAGTGTAGTTACTAACAAACACATGAATGCAATCAATAAATCACATTCAACCAAATAAGACACATAAGACACAAGTATCGAAAATAAAAAATTACAATTATGTTAAAAAGTTCAAAGATAATATTATAGCAACACATGTCTAAACTAGTCAAAAATCACATAAATACATTCAACATAAATATACATAATAAAGATGTATAATACATAAAACATGAACTATGGAAGATCAAATAGATTTATAAACAAATGTAAATATAAGAAGAGCATAAATTCGTTTAATAAAAACATTAATACATTGCAGATAAGCATACCGTGAATGATTGATGAACACGTGAATATAAACATTGATAATATATGAAACGGAACAAGATTAGACAAAGTTAATACTAGAATGATAAATGACTATAAATCAGTAAAATATACATATATCGTAAATATAATAATAACGTGAACACACTATAATGAATAAGAGAATAGTAAGTATAAAAGAATGAAAAGTAAAATACAACACATGGTAAACGAAATAATGAATAGAGAATGAACAATAACCAATAACACAATAAAATAACATAAAAATTTAAAACACTATAAGATAAATACTAAAAAATAACAACATGCGTATAAAACGTATATTGTCATAAATGAAATAATAATGCATATCGTAAACGAAACAAACAGACAATAATATGCAATTGTAAACAACTCATGAGTAAATATTATACATAACTACAAAAGCTATTAGAATTATCTTTATTATTAGTTATAAAGGAATAATAATTAATGATACGAGATAATGTAACAAAACATACATAATTAGTAACTCAAACTCCAAACCTAACAATTTGAATAAATGCTTCAATATCAAAATAGAAGTGCATTACTCTTAGAAAAAAAATCAATGTGGACATACTAAAACAACCTAAACAAGACAAAACTGATAAGAAAACTATGTACCAAAAATATTGAGTTGAATAAATAAAGAATAAGAATGTAATGTGTATATATAGAATATTAAAATCATGAACTTATTAATGTATATCACTAAAAATACGATCAATATACAATAATCTAGAATATAAGTAAATGATAGATGATAAGTAGATATACAAAAGTATAATTAAACACAAGAAAATAAGCTGAATATTAGATATACTATGTGATGTATATGTGAAGTAATGCGAAACACTTAACAACGTGATTTGAAAAATTGAGAATATATAAATAATATTTTTCATCAGACTATGTTACTTATATATATATTAATGAAAGACATACAATATAACATTGTGTGTGATACATAAAATAATATGATAAATAATGCAGCAATCAATACAATCAAACGATACACAAGTCAAATCAAGAAAACTAGTGTAAAAATAATAACACATAAAATAATAGCCGCTATGAAGAAAGAGAAGTTATCGGAAGAGAGTGTAGTCGGGAAGTGATGAGACAAGAAACAGTGAGAAGTGTTAGGTCTCATGTTATGAGCCTACATCTTCTAATCTTGTTTTGATGATTACAAACAATTCCTAATATTGTTTGTCTAGTGTTTATGTTTCTTATTAGGTATTCTAGA
>BQKN01062966.1:144050-171165 GCA_022839385.1 Asparagus kiusianus
GCGTTGAAACCGATATTGTGTGGTGTAAGCGTTTTCGGGTGATCGTTAAAAACCCGGTGTGATAGTGGATTTCTCCCCGGGAGTGGGGAGCGGAGACGTAGGACGGAAGGTCTGAACTCCGTGATCATTTGCTTGTGTTTGTGATTGCATTGGCGCACTTAATTTTGTGTTTATCATTATATCGCCTTTGTTAATTGCTCATTGATTATATTGCCCACTATCTCATTTATCTTGTTTATATCTTGTTTCCCCTTGTGTTTGTTTCATATCCTTGCATAGTTATCTTGTTACATATCACTTGTGCTAGGATATTTGTTAATTAGTTTTTATATTGGCATAAATCGGATTAGATTAGCATAAACCCTATTCACCCCCCTCTAGGGTTCCTTCCTAGTGGCATTAGGGCACTTTCAAGAAGTTCCAAAGTCAAAGAGTGATAAAGCAAGAACGGAAGAAACAAGAACATTGTCTATTACAATATGAGATAAATGCAACTAAACTTAGCAGTCATAAACAAATCCTATCATGATATCATCAGGTAGTGCTAAATAAGGAAAAATCATATGCAAGTAGAGCTAAGAATGAACAGTTCTTACCAGTGATAACATAGTCGTTCGCCTCTGCTTCCATAGCTGACATCATGAATGTTTGACGCGGTGGTTGGTGCCTTCGCGCTTCTTGATAAACCTGCTGCTGTGGAGGAAGAGGGCCTGCTAGAGGGTAGGGTCCATGCTGAGCTGGAGATGTTGAGTCTGATTGAGGTGGAGCTGGAAGAGCTGCTCGAACTGGAGGAGGTGGCAAACAAGTCTGCTGCTTCTGCGGACAGTCCCGGTTGACATGGTTAGGGGATCCACAGTTAAAGCACAGACGAAGATTTTTGTGGCACTCCTGATGGGTATGCCCATGGAAATTACAATAGGAACACTTCACCGAAGGCTGGTCGCGAGTTTGCACTCCAGGACGCTGATAGGGGTGCACAGGGGGAAGTGGCTGACGCTGAGAATATTGCTGCCTCTGTGGATTTTGCTGCTGCCTCTGAGGGGGATTCTCGACACTCTGGAATGGAGCTGCTGGTGTCCTGCTCTGAATCACATGTGGATCTTCAGGTTCCTTATGAACGCTCTCAATCTCGCGAGCTGCGTCTAGCACCGCATCATGGGCCGCCAAAGCTCTACCTGCCAGAGCCATCCTAATGTACTTGTCCAGACCCTTCTAAAACTGATGCCTCCTAATTATAGGGTCTGCAACAAAGTGGGGAGCATATCGGCTCAAAGAAGAAAACTCGGTCTCATACTCATCAACTGTCCGCCCTCCTTGCTTGAGTTCAACAAACTTATGCAAAAGCTCGTCCCGAGCCGACTAAGGGAAGTACTTCCTGTTGAAGCGGTCTGTGAAGGTATCCCACAAAATTGGTCTCTCCAAATGAGCCTTCTCTGCAGTCCACCAAATCCGAGCGGTGTCGGTGAGCTGAATATCCATAAGGTCCACCCATTCAACATGGGGAATGCGGGTCACCGTGAGAATAGTCTCCGTAACCTTCAAGAACTCCTATGCTGCTAGAGGTCCTTCCGCACCAGAGAATGAGGGAGGTCGCATGTAACGAAATTCCCTAACACTAGACTCTGGAGGAGGAGGATGCTGGTGACGCTCCCGCTGCAATTGCCCGGCCAGATGCTGCTGATTCGTCGCCAGTCCCTGAATCATTGCCAGAAGTTAACGAGGGTCCACTTCGGGCGGCGGGCCACTACTACCAGAGGGGTTACCGTTGCTACATGTACCCACCATGGTTCTGAAGGGAAGGCGAAGAAAGAGAAGAACGAGGATCAAAATAATTGTAGGAAGAATAAGAAAATCAAGGTCAAAATCAAAATTGAAATTGAGTAAGATAGGGACTAAAATATTTTTTTTTTAAATACTAGGATAAGGGCTAAGTATAGTCTTACGGATGGAATATGATATGCGTCTAAATTATTCATTATATTCTCACTGGGTAATTCGGGACCGTGACCGGGACCGTGACTTGCATGGGCCACCACTAAAACCTGTCACGCCCCGTTTCCCAAAATATCGGGGAACCGGGACGTGAACAAGCCCGCGACGTATTAGACTGAGGAGAGATAAGTGCTAGACCCCGTCTTCTCAATCTAATACGCTAAGCGTCAAGAAATAAATAGCGAAGGCACAGGTCCCCGATCACAGTAGCGAGAATATAATAAACAACTAAGAACAGAAAATATACATATCATAACTGAACATCATCCCAGACAAAATAATTGGGTCAGCATGCCCATATACAAAATGATCTGAATGAAGTACTAGAAAATATAAAATACAATAATCTAGCGCAAAGAAATGTTATAAAAAGAAAGCTAAGATCCAATAACTAAGCTTCAGCTTCTTCTGCTACGCCATCTTCAAGGCACTCCTACGAAGAATCCTCTGGCTCATGTACGACTCCGAACTGGACCTGTCCGTCTCCTAAATCTGACATACACCAGAGAAAACAGGTGTACGTCAGCGTGTATGGCACACAGCAAGATCCTACCCAGAAGAAAAGGAACGGTCGAACGACCAAAGCAAAAATAGATAATAACAATAATAGAACATGCAGCTGGAGTATCAATAAATCCGAAGAATCCAAGAAACCAACCCAGTACAATCGAACATGCCACTAGCGATCGAAATAATCATCCAAAGTCATACAACTAGATGGAATTAATACTTAAAAACCTTCAACTCGAGACGTAGTACGTCGAGCGAAATAATCCAAACAAGGAAACCCTCATATATATACCATATGTCTCAAATTATAGATAATTAAATATTAACCCTAATCCAGGTATGGAAAGAAACATAACTGGCCTATATCTCACAAGATTCCAAACTCATCCAAGTAACGATGTCAGGTAACTTGTCTGTATCTCATAACAACTCGCAATCATCCAAGTATCGAGGTCATGTAACTAACCATCCTATCACTCAAATCAAATAATCAACAATCACAATATCACTGCTCCTCAGACCCACCCCAGGCCGACACAAGGCACTGGCGCGAGCCTGGAAATAATCAACAATCACAATATCACTGTACCTCAGACCCACCCCAGGCCGACACAAGGCACTGGCGTGAGCCTGGAAATAATCAATAATCTCGATATCACTACACCTCAGACCCACCCCAAGCCGACACAAGGCACTGGCGCGAGCCTGGAAAATAATCAATAATCTCATCTGCTCACATGAACCAAGACTACCTACCCTAGCATCTCTCGTATTTTTAAGTCAACAATATAAACATGTCTCTAGGTCTCGTTCATCATACATAAGCCACTAAGGTCATGAACTACTAATGATTCTCAATCATAACAAGCAATGCAACTGATCATGAGCAATAACATCATGACATATCAGATAATTAAGTTTGAGAATTTTGAATCATAAAATTGTTCTAAAATAACCTTCTAAAATAATAAATTTGTTTACTTAAAATAATCCTTTCGCAAAATAAATTCTTTCAAAATAATCCTTTTTCAAAACAAATTCCGTTAATTTATTAATAATTATTCTAAAATGATTCTTTTACCAAGATAATTCCTTTTAAATTATTATAAATTTCCTAAAATGATTACGTTCTCAAAATAATTTCTTTTTAATTAATATAATTATCCAAAAATAATTCCGCTGTCAAAATAAATTCTTTTAACTTATTATAAATATTCTTAAAATGTTATTCATCATACTATAATAATTTATCTAATATTATTCATCAAGCAATCCCACACAAATAATTATAACACAACTAATTCATGTAACCAAACAATAACAGATACAAATAATGGAAATACAAGTCAAGGAAAGCGGGATCTTACCTACGAGGCCAAGGGCCTGGACGAGGCGGCGGTGCCGCTGCAGATGCGATGCGACGGGTCTGAAAGGTGGAGCAGATCCGACGAACGAGGCGGTTCTGGAGTTGGGGTGCAGTGAGAGGAGCGGCAACGACAACGACGTTGATGGTTGGGGCGACGCGACAGTGGCGGCGTCGAAGCTCAGGATGGTGACGATGGGGGTTGTGACGTCACTGAAGTAGCGACAAAGGCTGTGATGATGGGCTGGAGGGCGACGTAGAGATGGGGCTGTAGCGGGTGAACGGCAGCGTCGTGGTGGTGTTCGAGGCTGAGGGAAGCGGAGGAGGGGAGTGGAGGAGCTCGGGGATGAAGATGGTGGCGCTGGTTGTTGGCGTCAACGATGGAGGACGTCGCGGCGGTGTAGAGGGTCTGCGGCGGTTCTCAGGGCGTCAGCGGTCTGGACGGTGAGGGGAGGACGATGCTAGTGGAGGGGCGGTGGTTAATGGGAGTGGGTCAGGCTGAGGGCGGCGCGGCGACGACGAGGGGAGGTGGCAGAGTTGGGGCTGGTGGAGGTTGAGTGGGTGGTGGTGCGGTCGGCGGTAAAGGAGAGGGCTGGGCGGAGCTCGGTTTGAGGGCGGTGGAGACGGCGCTCGGCTGGACGGCGGGCGTCGAAGGAGGGGTGGTGGGGTTCGAGCTCATCGGCTTGGAAGAGGGGGCGGTGGCGATGGAGTTAGAGGAGGCGGTGGGTGCGGCTTGGGTTCAGAGGGAGAGAAAGTGTGTGAACTGAGAGAGAGTGAGAGAGATGAGATTTTGTAGAGGAGGGAGAGAGAAAATGTGAATGAGAGAGATAGAGGGTGAGTGTAATAATAGAGGAGAGAGAGAGGAGGGGCACAGAAGTGAGGGTGTGCGGAAATTAGGGAGGGAAACACGGAGAGGAAATTGAGGAGGTGGGCCCGGATTTTTGAGATTCTCTTGGGGAAGGAGAGAGAGCTGTGGGATTGAGGGAACCCAGGGGAAAAACCAGATAAAAGATTGACTATTGTGCTGATCACCTGATAGCTATAAATAGAGGTAGGAGATAATGGTGCAAGCTAAAATATTAATACATATAATTAATAACAATAATAATAATAACAATAATAAATAATCAATATTGATTTTAAAAAGTTTTTACCGTAACAATTTAATTTATAATTTGCAAAATCATTAAATAAATATAAAATTATATTTTTTTTTTAATCATAGCAAATTCTAGAAAATTGGAGAAATACCAATACTCTTTTAGAAAATAAAATTTTATATTTAGATCTTAGAAAAAATTATTTAAACTAGTACTTGAAATTCACGGTCATTACACTATAATCCATGTTAAGTCCTCGTGTTGGACTATAATCCATTAGAGTCCTCGTGTTAGACTATAATCCATTTCAATCATGTTTTAGACTTTTGCTAAACCTTGAGCATGTTATTTAACCAAGTTAGGTACACGACCTATTGTTTTTGGCCGGGGCATGATAGCTACCTAGGTTGATCATGACACCTGTTGTAGCTTTGTTTTATTTCCATTTTATCTGTCGAGATGGGTATGTATTCTTTTCTTTATTTTTTCTTGTGACCAACTTCGGGTTTTGTTTTTAGGGATCTACAATTTGAGATACAAGGTATATAAATGAGGGTTTCCTTGTTTGGATTATTTCGCTCAACGTACCTATGCTCGTGTTGTATTTCCCTAAGTACTAAAACCCATTAATGTTTGTGTAAATGATTTATATTATTATGTATTAACTGTATTATTCATATACAACGAGCCCTATCCCTTGGGGTTGGTTGTGATGTTGCTCGCTAGCGCTTTGATGCTCGTTGTCCCTCCCCCTTTCAGGTAATGAGCCAGGAGCCCGGAGAGTCGTAGGTTGAGGACAACCCTTACTAGTATCTGTTATCCTCTTTTTTTTGAATGTATTTTATTTTGTACTCCACTTGAGATATTTTAGACTTGAGGGGTTTATGTTCTAGAGTTATAAAGGTAGTGTGCCTTATTTCCTATACCAGACATTTGTGTACTTTGAGACATGTTGAGATCTCCAGATCTTTATTATCCATTTCAGAGTTTGACTATGTATTTCAGCTTATTTGATTGATGAGATGTATTAATTTGAGTCCTATCATTTCACCAAGCATTTGTTATAAAATCTTTTACTTGCTTTGTACTACACCTGTTGTTGATTCCACTAGAGAGATAGAAATTATGATGGTGAAACATGTTATTGCACGGTGTGGTGCATGGCAGGTTTAACATTCCTGGTTTCCCCCCGGACTGTAGCCTTGTGTGAACCCAGGGGCGTCACATTCCCCCTTAAAAGAATTTCGTCCTCGAAATTCAGAAATCATACCTAACACATAATGATACTTGAAAAGCACGATGAGAGTCTAATCCAACCCGCACACATACACATCTCGTAATATTAAACTCTAGATCAGCATATGGTGATATTCATACTTAACGATCTAAAATGATAATATTCTTACTCAACTCCTAATCTAACGGAACTAGTACGTCAGGCGAAAAATCCAAACAAAAAACCCCCCATATATATACCGTGTGTTCCGAAAGATTAAAAATTTAGTGAAAATACCCTCATTCTAGTGTTAAATATAAATATCAAGACACATATATATAAACACAAGTAAGAACTCACATCATAAATAATTTCAATTAATTTACCTGCTCAAACAAGTGTGGGTAGTCACGTCGCATTTCCTTCTCGCGCTCCCAAGAAACTTCCTCAACTCCACTTCGGTTCAATTAAACTTTCACTAATGGAATCACCTTGTTCCTGAGCCTCTTGTCTGCTTTAGCAAGTATAGTCACTAGGATCTCAATAGTAGTCAAATCATCTCGAAACTCAATATCCGGTGCATCCAACACTCGCTGCTGCTCCTCATCATGCAAGTGCTTCTTGAGCATAGAAATATGGAATACATTGTGTATACTAGATATAGAAGCTGGAAGATCTAGTCTGTATGACACAGCTCTAATGCACTCCAAAATCCGAAAAGGTCCAATATATCTCGGTGCAAGCTTCCCTCGTCTCCCGAATAGCTGCATGCCTTTCATAGGCGATACCTTCAGCATAATCAAATCCCCAATCTGAAATTCTAGGGGTCTTCGCCTCTTATCTGCATAGATCTTCTGCCGACTCTGAGCGGCTAGAATCCGCTCCCTGATCAATGCTACCTTCTCGGTAGTCTGCCTCACAAGCTCCAGTCCAAGCATCAAGCTATCTTCCAGCTCTGCCCAACATATCGTTGATCTACAAGGTCTTCCGTACAATGTCTCATACAGAGCCATAACGATTGTCGCTTGATAACTGTTGTTATAAGCGAACTCTATCAGTGGAATATGATCATCCCAGCTGCCTTGGAAGTCAATGACACATGCCCGCAACATGTCTTCTAACAACTGATTCACCCTCTCCGTCTGACCATCCGTCTGTGGGTGGAATACACTGCTATAAGATAGCCTGCTGCCAAATAAGTCCTAGAAACTCCTCCAAAATGTGAAGTGAATACTGATCCTCGATCCGACACCATCGCGTCCGGAACTCCGTGAAGTCGAACTATCTCTCGAACGAAGATCCTCGCATACGCCTCGGCTGTATAAGTAGTCCTCACTGGAATAAAATGTGCTGACTTCGTCAACCGGTCTACTATCACCCAAACCGAATCATTCTCCTTCTTCGACTTCGGTAACCCTACAATAAAGTCTATAGAAATGTTTGCCCACTTCCACTCTGGAATAGGCAATGGCTGAAGTGTCCCTGTCGGTCTCTGATGCTCTGCCTTTACCTGCTGACAGGTAAAACACTTAGCCACGTACTCTAAAATCTCTCTTCGCATGCCACTCCATCAGAAATGTCTCTTCAGGTCCTTGTACATCTTGGTAGTCCCTGGATATATTGTGTACCGAGTATGGTGCGCCTCATGAAATAACTCCCTCTTCAGCTCTGTACTGGCTGGCATAACCAATCTATCCTTCATCCGTAGACCTCCATCTACTTCAATGGTCTAATCGGCCTTAGCCTCTTTGGAAATCTCCTCCTTACAGATTTGGATCCAAGAGTCTTTCAACTAAGCTCTGACAACTCTGTCACTCCAAGATGGCTGCACTGACACAGCTCCAAAAAATGCACTGGTACCACCAACCTCAGGTCTAAAATCAAACTAGCTAAGGGTGAGAAGATCTCGATGTAACGAGCATCTGAAAGCCGCAACCTGATGTCGACGCTTCCTACTCAAAGCATCTGCTACGACGTTTGCCTTCCCCGGATGATACTAAATCACGAACTCGTAGTCATTGATAAACTCAATCCATCTCCGCTGTCTCTGGTGGAGTTCCTTCTGAGAGAAAAGATATTTCAAACTCTGATAGTCTGTGAACAACTCAAACTGCACTCCATACAAATAGTGCCTCCATAACTTCAGTGCAAATACCACTGCTGCCACTGCTGCTAACTCCAAGTCATGAGTATGATAGTTCTGCTCAAGCACTCTCAACTATCGTGAAATGTAAGCTACTACTCTCCGAGTCTATATCAGGACACCTCCCAATCCTGCCAAAGATGCATCTGTGTAGACGATGAATGTCCTGTCGTTGCTCGGAATAGTCTAAACCGGTGCTGTAGTCAACTTAGCCTTCAATGTATCAAAGGCCTCCTAGCACTCTGTGCTCCAAAAAACTATACACCCTTCTTCGTAAGGTATGTAAGTGGCGTCGAAATCTTTGAGAAGTCTTTGATGAACTTCCTGTAATAACCTACTAAACCTAAAAAGCTACGAATCTCTGTCACTATCTTCGGCGGTTCCCAATCAAGCATTGCTGTAACCTTAGCTGGGTCTACTGATATGCCCTCTTTGCTGATGATGTGGTCGAGAAATCTGACCTCTGAAAGCCAAAACTCGCACTTGCTGAACTTGGCGTATAACTAGTGTTCTCGTAGGGTCTGCAAAGATAATCGGAGATGCTGCTCATGATCTGCCTCCGATCTCGAATAAATGAGGATATCGCCGATTAAAACAATCACGAGCTGATCTAAGAAGGGACGGAAAACCCGATTCATCAAGTCCGTGAATACTGCGGGTGCATTGGTTAGTCCGAATGACATGACCAAGAACTCAAAAGATCCATATCGCGTGAGGAAAGCGGTCTTGGGGATATCCATCTTTCGAACCCGCAACTAATGATAACCAGAACGAAGATCAATCTTCGAGAAGAACTATGCCCCCTGTAATTGGTCAAACAAGTCATCAATCCTAGGTAGTGGATACCTATTCCGGATTGTGACCTTGTTCAACTCCTGATAATCTATACACAATCTCATACTGCCGTCCTTCTTCTTCACGAAGAGGACCGGAGCGCCCCACGGAGAATGACTCCGACGAATAAAACCCTGAGCTAACAACTCATCGAACTGGGTCTGAAGCTCTCTCATCTCAGCTGGTGCCATGCGATAGGGTGAGAAGGATATCGGGGCTATGCCCGGCTGTAACTCAATACAAAACTCAACCTCTCTCACAGGAGGTAACCCAGGTATGTCCTGAAAGAATCCTGATAATCCGAAACAACTCTAGTCTCCAACAAATCAGAACTCTGATCCCGTCAGATCACCTCATCGATGAACGCCAGATATGACTCCACAAAGCAATTGCCCTGAGAAGTAGCCACAATCATCTCAGACCTATCGGACGCTCGCAATCTGACTATCTTCGCAAAACAGTCAATACTAATATGGTAGGACGACAACCAATCTATACCAAGGATGACATCAAACTCGGATATATGCAGAACTATCAGATCGACTATGAACTTGGACTCATCTAAACTGATAATACACCTCCTACAAACGCTCTCCAGAGGTGATACCTCTCCTAGAGGGGTGGAAACTGATAAAGGGGTGTCTAATGAATGAGCTACGAGCTGGAGTCTAACCATGAAAGCATACAAAATGAAAGAATGCGAAGCTCCTGAATCAAAAAGAATACGGGCGGGAAAGGAATTCACGAGGAATGTACCCTCCACAACTGCACCACTGGCACCATGATCACGAGGAACCACTGCATACTCTGCCTGTTGCTGAAGACTGCTCTACCGCTGGTGCTAGAAAATATGGAACAATCTATCCCTGGGGGGCCTACTGGACTGCTCGAACCTACCCATCTGGCCTCTGCGCTACTGGCGGTGCCTCAAGCCTGACCTGCTAACCCTGACCTCGACCCTGCTATCATGGCTGTTGCTGGTTTGAACCCATGCCCTGCTGAGCTCCTGCTGGTGCACTAGGACACTCTGATGCCTTGTATCCTACCTTGCGATAGTTAAAGCAAACCCCCTAAAACTTGCACTGCTGATGTGCCCTCTGATCCTTATACTTATATTGTGTAGGATCCACAGACGGGCAAGACTGTTGGGGCTGGTCGGAGGAGACACAAACTATATTTTCTAGAATAACTTCACCTTCCAGAGTGTATAAAAGGCTAGAAAGTCTTATCCAGTCCGGAATACTTGGTCATGTATCCTCTCATTCTCATATTGAGTCATGTACTAGTTGTAAATTGGCTAAATTCACTGCTCTACCATCTCCAACCAGTACATCTGTTTCCACTGCCTTATTTGATTTGGTCCATTCTGATATCTAGGGGTCACCTCTGTAGGCGTCAAAAAATGCCAATAGATATCCAAACACAGAAAATCACTCAACATTGGGAAAATCACCCAAAATTGACAAATATGAACTGTCTCGCCAGCGAGACGGTGTTTGCTGTCTCGCCAGCGAGACAGTGTTTGCTGTCTCGCCAGCGAGACAGTGTTTGCTGTCTCGCCAGCAAGACAGCGTTTAAATGGTCAATAAACACCTCAATAACTGCCCTACACGTGTCCATTAACCGCCAATGGACGTGGGAAATAACGTGGGCGAAAATCACGTGAATAACTGCCAAAATAACGGAGTTTGAAACGTGGGGAGGCAGTTACAGCAAAACTGCCAAGAATATTCGTTTTGCGCGACAGTATTTTACTGTCTCGCTTGGCGAGACAGTAAATTTACTGTCTCGTAGGGCGAGACAGCAAACGCTGTCTCGACCAGCGAGACAGTAAAACACTGTCGCGCTGTACTGATTTGCTGTTTGTTGAGTTTTTGACAGTTGCAGACCCCTGAGGCTATAAATACCCCCCTAGGGTCACTTCTGACGAGGATCGAGCATTTTTAGAGCATTCCAGAGCAGAGAGAGCAGAGATTTTAGTTCCTGGAGCGATTCCTTGACATTCAGGCTTAGACTTGTTTTCAAGAAGAACGACTATCTTACTTCGATAAGATATCGTTTCCATTTCTGACTTTGATAACGAAGAAAGAATCATAAGCCCCCCTCTCACGATCTGAGATTCGGTGGTCCACGAACCAAAGCGTTCCCGACACAGGCAAAGTCCCACAAAAGCAATAGTCGATAAACAACTATTGTGTTATTTTCCTCAAGAGTTGTAATTTTCTTTTTGTTGTGTAAAAGAGTCTTATAAAAAAGGCTGTTTTCTGTGGATTTATTGTAATCAAAAAGAATATAATGAATTCAACAACAAGTTCAACTTTTGCTGAAAACAACCTCCTCTGCCTTCTTCATCTGGCTACTTATATTATGTTAGTTTTATCGATAATTTTCTTGTTATACATGGGTCTACCTACTTAAAATCGCTCTGACGTACTTGCTGCTTATCAAGCATTCACTACGATGATCTTCATTCAATGGCAAACTCATATTAAAGTTTTTCATTCTGACTATGCTAAAGAGTACATATCCTCTACCATGCGCTCTATGATGCCCTCTCATGGGACTATCTTTTAACAGTCATGTCCCTACACTCATAAGCAAAATGGTATTGCTAAACACAAACATCGTCATATTCTCAATACCGCTCGATCCATGCTCATTTCTTACTCTGTTCCTCATCGTTTCTTGCCTGATGCCATTCTCACTACAATTCATGCCAGTAATATCACTCTATCTAGCTCTCTTTCTGGTACTACTCCTCATAGTCGTGTTTATACTCATTCTTCTCATTATGATTTGGTCCGCGTTTTTTGTTGTCGCTTGTGACGCCCCTGAGTTCACACAAGGCTGCAATCCGAGGTGAAACCAAGAATGCCAAACCTACCGTGCACGACACCGTGTAATAACAAGTTTCACCATCACAATTACTATCTCTCTAGTGGAATCAACAACAGGTGTAGGTACAAAGCAAGTGAAAGATTTTACAATAAATACATGATGAAATGAAAGAACTCGAATTAATACACCTCATCAACTGAATAAGCTGGAATACATAGTCAATGTCTGAAATGAATAATAACAGTCTGGAGATCTCAACATGTCTCAACGTACATAACATCTGATACATGAAATAAGGCACACAGCCTTTACAACTCAAAAATATAAATCTCTCAAGTCTAAAAATGTCTCAAGTGGAGCACAAAAATGAAATACATCTAATAAGAGGATAAATGGGCGCTAATAAGAATCGCCCTCAACCTTTGACTCTCCGGGCTCCTCGCTCGTTACCTGAAAGGGGGAGGGACAACGAGCATCAAAGCGTTAGCGAGCAACATCACAACTAACCCCAAGGGATAGGGCTCATTGTATATGAAAATATAGTTAATACATAATAATATAAGATCATTTATCCTAACAATAATGGGTTTCGGTACTTAGGAAATTACAACACGAGCGTAAGTACGTCGAGCGAAATAATCCAAACAAGGAAACTCTCATGTATATACCTTATATCTCAAATTGTAAATCCCTAAATACCAAATCCGAAGCCTAATACAGGAAATAATAAAGAAAAGAAAACAAACCCATCTCTACTGATAAATGTAAACATGCCAAGCTACAATAAGAGTCATATCCAACCTAGGTAGCTATCATGTCCCAGCCTCATATAATATGTCGTGTTCCAAACTCGGTTAAGAATCATACTCAAGGTTTAGCAATTATCCAACATAAGACTGTAATGGATTATAGTCCAACACGAGGACTTTAATGGATTATAGTCCAACACGAGGACTTTGATGGATTATAGTCCAACACGAGGACTGAAAGGTGAAAGCTTGTCCCACACGTAAACTATATACATTCATATTAGGTAGTGTCACAGATGTATATATGTGCAAAGTTATGCATATCCAAATCTCACACGTATTTCTATGTACAGGTCAACATTTGTGTCAAAATATCATCTTACATGTATGGCTGAAAAATATAAATACTGCAATTTAATACCCAATAAACGAGGCGGCTCCTCGTACTCAAAGAGATAAGTAGTGAAGCTCATTTGAATATAAACAATGCGGTGGTTAGCCTGAAACAACTCACAAGAAGAGGGCTGGAAGAGTTCACTAGTCAGTCGACTCATGGTCGACTGACGACATCAGTCGACCCATGGTTGACTGAAGACATCAGTCGAACCAAGGTCGACTGAACAGGGGGCTTCCCTATTCGAGCATACTGTGATTATTTTGTGAAAATTCATCAAAAATTAAAATCTATCCAACCCGAATTTATATATTCAATTCTAAGCATATGTGACAGTGAAAAATTTCGTATAAAACATGGAAAATGAAATCTTGCATGTTAAGTCTAACATTAAATCACTAAACATGTATGAGAGCAATTAATCAAGATAAAAATCATTTTTTTTATTTTTCTTTAAATAAATTCCTAGATCTGGGTTTCATCATAAATTCGTTGGTGGGAAATTTAGAGATCTGAAACACATGATTTTTAGCATCTACACTAATAAGAACATCGGTTTATACTTGAAAATAATTCTTAGGCTCAATAAACCTCATGAAAAACGTTTAAAAACTCTTAAAAACATGAGAGAGGGATTGGGCGAGATGCTACTCGTCTTAGGTGTGCTAAAGAATGATTCCCTTCGCTAAAAACCACAAGAAGCTGCTGAAATCCCCCGAAAATCTCCTAAAAACGCCCAAAAACGAACTAGGATTTAGAGGGGGAAAGGAGGCTAGGGTTTCTCTGGGGAGAACTGATGAAAAGAGGTGTTTTCGGGTAGAGGAGATAATATATGAACAGTTAAAACCCGACCCGCAAACCCAAACAAACCCGAACCGTAAAAACCAGAACACCCTCGATGAGTCGACTCATGGTCAGTTATGAGTCGACTCATGACTCATGGGTCGACTCATAAACTGATGAGTCAACTCAGCAGAAACTTTTGATAACGGGACTTGATATCGTGAGTCGACTCATGACAGTCATGGGTCGACTCAACTTGATGAGTCGACTCATGATGAGTTATGAGTCGACTCACGAGCTAAAAACTAGATTCTTCAAATCTGCTGCTTGCCGTCTCGCTCCACGCTTCCACTGTGCTGATTGACACCTCCATAAATTATCAAAATGTACGTGGTTTTACATCGCTGTTTTGTTCTTTTTCCATCTCACAAATGTGATAAATTATTTCCCAGAGTTGTTCTTTGTGTCTATTTAGGAATTAGTTCGGAACATCGAGGTTATCATTGTTATGATCCCGCATCTCGTCGAGTTCATATATCTCGACATGTTCAGTTCGAAGAGGATTCTCCATTTTATTCTACTTTCGATGATTTTAATTTCATCCACACTACTGATCGTTCTTCTCCACCAGCTGCATCACCCACTTCCTTACCTCAGTTCTCCTTTCGAGATCTCCCTGCAATCTCTCCATCTCCTTCTGTTGACTCTCCCTCACCCGAGCCTTCTCTTCTACCATCTGATCCCTATCCTGTAGACATGACACCCACTCTAAAAAATACTGTTGAGCTCCATGTACCTACGCCAGCATCTCCCCCGCCTGAGGTTCCTCTTGCTTTTCGTCGAGGCAAACGCCCACATGTCATGCCTGCACGGTATGCTTCGGTTACATCCTATTCATCTATCTTTCATAATTTTCTTGCTGCCATTCGTACTACAATTGAGCCAAAGTCCTTTCAAGAGGCTGTTCAATTTCACGATAGGCTATAGTTAAGGAATTTTATGCTTTTCAGCAAACACATACCTAGGATATTGTTCCCTATCTCCCTGGCACTCTTTAGGTTGCAATAAATGAGTTTATAAGGTCAAGTATCGTCCTGATGGCACCATTGAACGTCAGAAAGCTCGTTTAGTGGCTCGAGGTTTTACTCAGCAACAATGTATTGATTATGAGGAGCCCTTTGCTCTTGTTGTTCAGATGCCCATCGTTCATACTCTTCTTACGGTTGCTGCTGCTCATCGTTGGCCCTTATACTAGATGGATGTTAAAAATACTTTTCTCCGTGGCTCTTTATTTGAGACAGTATATATGCAACCGCCTCCAAGTCTAATATTCCTACGGGACATGTATGTCTCCTTCGCCGTGCTATTTATAGTCTCAAGCAGGCACCCCGTGCTTGGTTTGAGTGCTTTCGCGATGTCGTGCTCAAAGCGGGATTTATGGAAAGTCATCAAGATGCTTTTCTATTTGTTCGAACTACATCGTGTGGCAAAGTTTTATTACTTATCTATGTAGATGATATGATCATTATAGGTGACGATGTAGCTAGCACACAGTACGCAAAATCTCAGTTGCAACAATAGTTCCACATGAAGGATCTTGGATCTCTTCGGTATTTTCTTGGTCTGAAAATTTCTTAAGGCCCATAGGGTGTACTACTGTCTCAACAGAAGTATCTCTTAGATATTTTAGATCGAGCTGAGCTAACTGACAATGCAATTGTCGATACTCCACTCTAACAGAATGTCAAACTTCGCTTACTGATGGTGAGCCTCTATCTGATCCTACCCGATATCGACATCTTGTTGGTCAGTTGGTCTATCTATGCATCTCTCGACCAGATATCTCTCATGCTATTGACATTGTCAGTCAATTTGTTAGTTCCCCACGTTCTGTATACTATACTGCCTTATTATGGATTCTTCGGTAACTCTGGGGTACTAACACTCGCTCTCTTCTGTTTCCTGTTGTATCCAAGTTAGAGCTTTGTGCATATTCTGATGCTGATTGCGCTGGTGATCCCACTACGAGGAAGTCTACCACAGGTTATTGTATATTTTTTAGTGATTCCCTAATTTCCTGGTGGAGTAAGAAACAAGATGTTGTTGCTCTTTCCAGCACCGAGACAGAGTATCGTGCAATGTCCACAACAGCTAAAGAGATTATTCATCTTCGTCGTCTTCTCTGTAATTTTAGTATTTCTGTTATGACTCCTACTCTTCTCTACAGTGATATTAAGAGTGTCATGCAGATTACTAATAATCCAGTATTTTATGAGATGACCAAATATATTGAGATCGACGTTCATTTTGTCCGTCAACAAGTTATCAAAGACAAGACAATTTTACTTCCTCATGTCTCATCCGCTAACGTGGTTGCAGATTTCTTCACAAAGGTCTTACCTGTTCATCGATTCCAGTTTCTTGTACGCAAACTCACTTTGTTTGATCCAACATGAGTTTGAGGGGGGTTGTTATTAATAGTGTATTGTAGTGGGTTTTAGTCCCATATTTGTTGTGAGAACACACCTCACCCTCCTCTACTTGTATAAATATATGTGTACACCCAATATTCAACTCAAGGGACTGAAGACTCTCTCTCTCTCTTACTTTAACAAACAGTATCCACGGATATGAATAGTATCCGGTGGAAAGTAATTTGATGTTGAGACGTTGAGGGCAAGCATGAAGTTTTCGGCAAAAACCCCCTTGACAGTTTGATGTAAACAATGAAGAAAAAGTTCTTTGGAATCAAAAGGATGTTCTGATATCATATAGAAAAATAGAAAAGCTAAGCTATTATTCATCTAATACTAACCTCTCTTAAATAAAAGTTAGGAGGATATTATTAAATAGACATGAGATAAACATTTATCTAATCATATCTCTCAATATCTCAACAATATCTTATAATATTTTCCTTAACAAAGACTAAATTCAAGGAATATTCAACTAGGCATGAAAGCTAGCACAAGAACAACTTGACCACGTCCAATATTAAATATGTTGCTAAATTCTTACCAAGAAACCAATGATTATAAAAGTTGGGAGAAGTCTCTCCCACATCCTGAACCAAACAATCTAATATCATGTGAGATGACAGCATGAACATGACCACTCAATATTTATTCGTTCATGGGATTAAACTATGAGCGTAAGGTTGAGATTGAAGGGCATTTTGTTTCTAAACATCGATATGTTCTAAGAGCGTATGTACATGTCATTTGATAACGCAGTACGTACAAGTTGTATTACACAGGCTCATGAGCAAAGAAAAATATGAAATTGCCTAAGATAAGTGTTGGGATAATTGTCTGAATGAATGTGACCCTCTAATCGGATTTGTACGCTAAAAAGATCCATGAATGACCCAAAATTACATAATGATCCATGAAGTCACGAACTAATCTATGCAAGGTGATCTAAAATGGTTGATGACCCTTTTGACGAGGTTTGTGGACCCAACGAGCAAAGACATTATGATCAAATTATCCAACATGTAAAGAGAAATGACAAGATATATATAGGTAAAAATGACAATTCTACAAATTTGTAGAAGATAAACCACTCTATATTTGTCACATCTGCAAAGACAAAAACACTTACTATGTCATGATCATCTTTGGTAAGAATTTGTAGAGAAATGACAATATCAGGCTCATTTGCGTTGCACATGCATTCAGATCTCCATGCATGTTACAAAGCAACGGGAAAAAAAGAGCCCTAATTTGGTAAAAAAGATTGCTTGCATCTCATCTTAGCGACCTTCTATTCTATCGTCTCATATCTTCTTTATCAAAGCTTTATCTTCTTCTATTTCAATAACTACTATGAGATCAGTTTGAGAATTGTAATCATCATCTTTGGTGTATGATCTGTTGAAGTCAACAATTCATCTACCCCCACCTAACTCAGCCACCATTGCAACAGTAATTAATAACCTCCTACTAGTAGATTCCTACCTCATATCAAGGCTTATATATTCTCCACTAAATTTGATTTATAAGGCATCCAAGTAGCAAAGGATCGTACCAAGTAGCAAGAAAGAGAAAGAGAAAGAGAAAAAGAAAAACAAAGAGAGAAATAAAGAGAGAAAAATAGTGAGTGATTGTAAAAGAGTGTAGTAGTTTGTAGTAGAGAGTGTTTGTATTAGAGAGTATAGATGATTGTACTACTAGAGAAATAATAATAAAATATTTCTTAGTGTTGACTACTCTTCTCAACTCAGCAAGTGGCATCAGAGCCTGACTTAGAGTGCATGTATCTGCTTATCATATGTTTTGTGTGGTTGTCGGTCACCAAATGTGAATCTCTCATATCAGAAAATAAGTTAGATTATTATTTACCATTTAAAGGCACTGGGCACTCTTTACGAGTACAGTATTATTCATAAGTACGGTTATTATTCATGAGTATGGTTACTATTCACATGAAATAGTAGAAGTTGCAACTCGTGATAGAAGCAAGGTGGTCAGGGACCGGCTCTCTCCTATAGTGATCCTATCGACATTCTTGAAGGCCGAAGTTCATGCTCAGTACGAGACTGTGAAGTTGGTTGGTCAGGGACCAAACTTGCGTGGAGATATTGAAGCAATATAATGTCACAATGGCAGATCTGGTAAGTACGACTACTACACTCAAGAAACTCAATGGTAATAACTATAACTACTGGGAGACGTGTATGAAATCCTATTTACAAGGACAAGACCTCAGGGTGGTCATCGGGGGTGCTAAAACTACAACACCTCGGGAAGCTGGCGAAGCACTAAGAAAGTGGAACATCAAAGCCGGCAAGGCTATGTATGTGCTGAAGACGACAGTAGAAGAAGGTCTCATAGAAGAAGGTCTCATAGACTGTATGTGAGACGCTAGAACTCCGAAGGAGGCATGAGATACGCTCGTGATACTCTTCTCAAAAAAGAATGATGCCCGACTTTAACTCCTAGAGAATCAATTGATGACCTTGTAATAGAAGGATCTGACAATCAGTCAGTACTTCAAGCAAGTAAAATTACCCTGTTCAGATATCGCTCAACTAGATCTAGATTCTAATGTGTCTGATGCAAGGATGAGGAGATTAATCTTCCACGATTTCAGACCAAAATATCACGAACGCATTGCTGCTACACACATTTGGTCGACTTAATCAACATTATTAGAGTTGGAGGGTTTGCTCGCTACACAAGAAACTCTAGCCAAACAAATGGCTGGTGTTTTAATAAAAAACTAAGATGAAGCATTCTTCAGCAGCAAGGAGAGAGGCAAGCCAAGAGGCGCAAGAAAATAGGAGTATGAAAGGATGGTTCAAGGAGGTAGCTAGGACGGCCATACACCGACAGAAAACAATAGCGTGAGGAGGAATGTGATCATCGAGCAAGGAGGCATGACAGTAGTTGCTACAACTACAGGAAGAAAGGACACTTCGTCAAAGACTGCCGCTACAAGAGAAAACCTACAGTGGGCAATGCTGCAACATCGCACAGATGTAAAGATGATGAAGAAGAATAGGATGCCTAAGAATTCGTGGCCATCATTGAAGATGTACCAATCGATGAAGATGAGGTTGTTGGTATGGTACTAAACTCAATTGTAGAAGAGTCTGAATCCTCATTTGTAGCAGTTTCAGATAGAGAAAAATCAGCTATAATAAAAATTAGATCGTTGATTCTGGTTGTTCCAACCACATGACGGGAGATAAGGGGAAGCTTGCCAACATGAAGGAGTATAAAGACGGCCAAAAAGTTGTGATAGCGAATAATTCAAGATTACCTAACACACACATCAAAAAGACTATGTTTACACCACACTAGAACCCGAATCGGATACAACTACAAGATTTATACCATGTATTGGGTATGAAAAAGAATATTCCATCTATTTTCCAATTAACAGCTTTTGAAAACTATGTATAATATTTGGGCCATAAGATGTAAAAGTCTATCGAAACTTGAAGCCACCAGAAGAACCTGTCATGGAGGGATGGAAGGTAAAATCTATGTGTTGTCAGTGAAATCAGTAGACATAGATAAAGTGAGAAAGAATGATACGGTTGATCTGTGGCATACTCGGCTTACCCATGTGAGCTATCACAAGCTCAAGATTATGATGGAAATGTCAATATTGAAGGGTCTTCCACACTTAGAGATCTGAGGAGGGACCATATGTGAAGGTTGTTAATATAGTAAGGCGCATCAATTACCATGCCATGAATCACGATTCAGGGCAAAGAAACCTTTGAGGCTAGTGCACTCAGATGTATTCGGCTGAGTGAAGCAGGAATCAATAAGTGGCATGTAGTTTATCGATGATTACTCGAGATATATCTGGGTTTATTTCCTAAAGAAAAAGTCTAAAGCACTCTCCAAATTCAAGCAATTCTGAGAAGAAGTCGAAGGAGAACTCAGCAAGAAGATTTGTTACTTACGCATAGACAATAGGGGAGAGTATACATCAAAGGAGTTTTACGATTATCTAAAGTAGCACAAGATTCAGCGATAGTTAGTGTGCCCAAATACTCTACAGTAGAATGGCATAGTCGAAAGAAAGAATCGTCATCTCGCTAAAATTTATAGAAGCTTGCTTCATGCCAAGAATGTGCCAGGACGTTTTTGGGCTGAGTGTATGAAGACTGCGATGCATGTGCTTAATCGACTACCACAATAAAAATTAAAGTTCATATCACCATTTTGAAAGTTGTGGAATATCAACCCAATTGTAAGCTATTTCAGAGTTTTCGGTTACGTATGTTATGTCTTCATGCCTGATCACATTCACAACAAGTTTGACAAAAAGGCTATAAGGTGTATTTTTGTGGGGTATGACAGTGAAAGAAAAGGATGAAGATGTTGCGACCCACAACTGAACGATGCTATACATGAAGGAATGTTGTATTTGTTGAAGTCTGATCTTGGTGGGCTTCACAAGAAGTTGCACTACAAGATTCTAAAGATCTGTAGGATCAGCTACAAGAGAAGTTAGGGGAGGGAAGTCAAGAAGAAGACTTACGTTAACTAGAAAAGACAGAATCAAGCTCTTCAACATCCTCAAAGGAGAATAATCCATGAAAGACTGGTGTTTATCAGACAACACCAGAAGAAGTGTGACTGAGCCAGATAGAGGATATTGAAGAAGAACCAGTTGAACAACTTCGAAGATCAACGAGACTTAGAAAATCAAATCCTAAGTATTCTAAAGCTGTCATTATGGAAGATGTGAAGGAGCCATCTAGCTTCGAGGAAGCATACAAAATTGTTGAATGGAAATGAGCAATGGAGGAAAGAATTCAAGCTTTACAGCAAAATCAAACTAGGGAGTTGGTGCCAAATCCCAAAGATGTCAAACATATCTCCTGCAAATGGGTTTAAAAAGTCAAGACCCGACCGGATGGGTCGATTGAGAAATACAAAGCATGCTTGGTGGCTTGAAATTCTCTCAACGGTATGGACTAGATTATGATGAGACATTCAGTCCAGTTATTAAGGTAACAATAGTTCGAGTTCTTCTAGCTCTAGCAACTAGCAAGAGTTGAAAGCTTGAGTAGATGAATGTGAAGAACGCATTTCTACATGGTGAGGTGGATCGAGACATTTACATGGATCAACCCATAGGATTTGAGAGTAAAGAGAAGGAAAGATATGTTTGTAAACTAAAGAAAGCTCTCCACGGACTGAAGCAAGCTTCGAGAGCTTGGTATGGCAAGATTGGTGAGTTTTTAATTCAAAGTAGATACTCTTTTGCTCCTGTAGATTCTAGTTTATTTGTCAAATAAACTAACAATAGGCTAGCAATCGTATTGGTCTATATGGATGACTTAATCTTAACTGGATATGATGAAGCAGAAATCCAGAGAATGAGGATAAATTTCTAGGTCAGGTTTCAAATGAAGGCTCTTGGGGAGGTCAAGCATTTCCTTGGATTGGATGATGACCGAAGGAAGGATGGAGTATTCTTTTTCCAAGAAAAATATGCAGAGGACATGTTGCTCAAGTATGGGACGTTCAACTACAAATCAATCTCAACACCAATGGAGACAAACCTAAGCATGTGTGCACATGAAGAAAAAGATTTGATAAATCTAATTATGTATCAACAACTAGTTGAAAGCTTGATCTATCTAATGATGACAAGACCAGATATTTCATTTGCGGTTAGTGTGATGAGTCGATACATGCAGAAGCCAAAGAAACCTCACTTAGAAGCAATCCGAATGATCCTAAGGTACATCAAGGGTACAATTAACTACGGTCTCGTGTATAAGAAAGGAGAAGAATGTGAGGTCTATGGCTATTGTGATGCTGACTATGCTGGAGATCATGACACTGGAATGTCTACTACTGGATACGTGTTTAGTCTCGATTCAGCAGCTATATCTTGGTGTAGCAAAAGTCACTCAAAGGTGTCATGTCAACTACAGAGGCGGAATACAGATCAGCAGCGATGGCAGCTTAGGAAAGCACGTGGTTTTTTCAATTAATGGGAGATCTACATCAGTCCAGAGACTACTCAGTAGCTTTACATTACGATAATCAGTCTGTAATATGATTGGCAGATAATCTAGTTTTTCATGCTAGGATGAAGCACATCGAAGTACAACAATACTTTCTTCGAGAGAAAGTTCTTCAGGAGGAGATCATAATGAGGCCAATCGGGACAAACGAACAAATAGTAGACATATTCACCAAAGCACTGAGTACTTTAAAGTTTATAAAATTTCGAAGACAGCTTGGACTTGTGGATAGAAATGTCACTGCTAAGGGGATTGTTAAAGTCAGCAGTTCATCTACTCGTACTTAAATCAGCCACCATTACAACAATAATTAACAACCCCCTAATAGTATATACCTACCTCATAACAAAGCTTATATAATAGCCCCCCCCCCCCCCTCAAGGTTGATTTGTAAGGCATCCAGGTAGCAAAGGATCATTCCAAGTAGCAAGAAAGAGAAAGAGAAAGAGAAAAACAAAGAGAGAAATAAAGAGAAAAAAATAGTGAATGGTTGTAAAAGAGTGTAGTGATTTGTAGTAGAGAGAGTGTTTGTATTAGGGAGTACAAAAGATTGTACTACTAGAGAAATAATAATAATATTTTTTTTAGTGTCCATTACTTTTCTCAACTCAATGTGACCTATATCAGTCTGCACACGCGACCTAGAAAAATCACCGGAGTAGGCTTCCTAGTTAGTTTCTCGAAGAACAAATGCCAAAGGAATTTTTAGGGTCTAGTTGTACGTATTTTTCAAGGATCAAACGAGAATAGGATTTTGAGGGCACACAGTTGTATGTATTTTCCTCTCATAATGATACCTTCTTGATGATCATTTTAACATATCTAAGGCTTCGTTTGGATACCATGGTGTTTTACTTGTTTCCATGATGTTTTTGTCAAAAATAAAACATCATGCGTTTGGAAACCGTAGTGTTTTTTAAGCTAAATCATCCTCAAACCAAAAACAAAACACTTATTTCAAAAACACCTAAAATGTGTTTTAAGTTTGGTGTTTTGGTTTTGAGTTTGAGAATGTGTTAATATAATATCTAACATAATATATTAAATGTAATTAACATAGAGTTATTATCAACATGCTTATTATACTATACTATAGTTAATCTAATATATTAGTAATATTTATTAAATAATAGAAAAATATAATAAATAAAATATCTTATATAACAATATAATAACATATTAAATACTAGTATTTAATATGTTGATAGTGTATTATATAATAACAAATAATAATAAAATATAAATAAACTAATAAGAAATAATAAAAACGTTAATAATAATAACAATAATAATATAATAATGATACAGTAATATACTACACAATAGTATAATTGCTATAATATTATTAACTTTTTAATAAATAAACTGTAATAAATTAATAATTATAAAATATTATATAATTGTAACATATTAAAAAATAAAACAACAATAAAATAATCTAATTATAATAATATATTTTATAGTAAATGTAATATAATATATAAAATATTAATATATTATATAATAAATAAAATAATTTATTTTTAATAAATTTTAATGTAAACTAATATATTCGTAGTATAATAATATTTATTTATATCATAAATTATTAATATATTATTAAATTACTATTAATAAACTCTTAACATCATAAATTATTAATATATTATTAAATTACTATTAATAAACTCTTAACATATTAAAAACCATAATATATTACATAATATTAAAATATTTATAACATATTAATTTATTAATAACATACTAGTAAAAACATAATATTAACATTATTAATAATATTATATTATATGAATAATAATATAATATAATATTATATTAATAATAGTATAATATTATATTATATTAATAATAGTATAATATTATATTAATGATAAAATAACATTATTAAAAAATATTAATATATAACAATAAAAAATTAATATAGCAAAATAATTAAATATATAATTATTTGAAAATAATATGTAATAATTATAATATAATATAACTCATTAAGTACAATATAATATTATAATACATTATACAATTTTATATTACATTATAGTTAATACTTCTAATAATATAATAATGTAAACTAAATATTATAATATTTTATTTACAATATATTTTATTATAATTAATATATAATATATTAATAATATGTTTAATACTAATGTTTGTAATGAGTCAAAATAGTATTAACTAAAAATAGTTAACATGGTGTTTTAAAAACATTTTAAGGGAAAAACACAACACCATGATGTTTTTTTACAAAAACACAACAAAGAAAACACCATGGTACCCAAACTAAGCCAGTATCTCATTGAGATTGAATCAAATACTAGTGAGGGTTTAGCTTGCCTTGTCAGCCTACACTGCTATGATTAGCCTCGAATGCATGCTTGAGTTGAAGTGCTGTTATGAGCGTCTGATGTACGCCTCGAGGTCATAGTTGCACGCACCCAATCTCGCGTGATGTTATATATGATTCATAGAGTTTGTCTCGAACTCGATCTTCCAATCAATACATGCATTTTTTTTTTTTTTTTTTTGATAGTCGCCTTGGAATTTCTCACTCTATTCTAATACGTTATCCCTAGAGTTTTTGTTGGAGCATGAAAGAAAAATTACATTTTTGTTTGATTGGAAATAATGGGAGCAAAGTTTCTATGGGGGTAACGTAGATCATATTTTTAACAAAGTAACTTACGATTCTATTAAGGCCAAGTCAGTGTTTCAGGAAACGTCTGCAAAGAAGTAAGTAATGCCTAAACTTGTATATCTAATCCAGTACCGACTATATTAAGAAGACCATCAATCAATTAGGCTGACTCAATTAATGGAGGATCATTGTTTTGCTAAGTCATTTAGTGTTAGGTACCAAATTTAATTAATTGTTGTTGATTGAAAGGAAATTAATATTGTTTGCCTGAAACTAAGACACCAATTACGCACTTGGTTTTAGGTCGGATTTGATTCTGTTTCTAATTTATTTAATTTTGAAGGCCTTAGCGTGAGCCCATCCCTTTTTCTTTTCTTTAATGAGGAAACCACCTACGACGTACTCAATAAGGTGAGCTACGCGGAAGGAAAGTGAAGCCCATCACATGATGAAGCATACAAAATGGAAAACCCAAAGACCTTTGACTTGGGGGTGTGATGGTGTAATCTATCTAATTTATTGCGGCAGTTGCCAAAAGGTCATCTCAGAGTCTCCAAGTTTTGAAATGTTTGTGAATCTACTAGGCCCTATATGGAATTTAGCCAACCAAACCAGACCTCCAAACAAACAAACCAAACGCCAAATTCAAGGGACGTACATTCAACATTTAATAAAAAGCTAGGACAGAGAACAACTTGACCACTTCCATATTAAATATCTCTTCTTATTAGGGGCTGTTTGGTTCGTTTTCTAGATATAGAAAAATGTAATTCTATGTAAAGAAACACAAGTTTTTAGTCTTCCAAACTTTTCTAAGAAATAGATTGTTTTGGTTTGGTTCGGACCCAAAAATAGTGGGAAACCAAGGTATTTTTTTTTTTTTTTTGTTTGGTTTGCATGAGAAAAAAAGGGAAAACTTTTGTTGATTTGACATTTCCCACTTTTCTTGTGTTTGGTTGGTTTTAAAGTGTGTAGGGAAAAGTGTTTAGAGTAACCATGATAAGATTACCCCCCCCCCCCCCACTATAGACAAAAATTATTTGTGCTAGTTATGGGATGTAATCTTAATCATATAAAAGTACGAATGTATCATGAAAAAATAATAATATCCCGAATGAATTATAAATTTCTGTTTGTATTAATGAAACCATACGAAACCTGAAATCATATGAAACCTACTATAACATGCACTGCGTACGTTATTTGATATGAAACATACCTGTTTGAGATGAATATAATCACACAAAACCTGTTTTCCAAGAAAAAATAAACAAGACCTGTAATAACCTGGTTATTCATAAATTTATGAAATACGTACCTGAATTAGCGAAAAAAATCTCTGAAACCTATAAAAACATATAAACAGTCTGAATAGCCATATTTTAGTATATAACATAGCAAATAGCATCGAACCTGATAATTTATGCATGTTGAACTTTATGTGCAAAAAATCATTTGAAAATATTTCTTGACATCATGTCAAATAAATCAGCCACATGTATATGCGATTTATGGCTGTGCACAAACATGAGCTCAAAGAGAAGATGTCATATGTGCACAAAACATCATTGTTAGCCATCCAGTGCAATATCAACAGATATTGTAGGTTGCTAATCCCAGATAAATTGACAATCATCATAGCCTAAATTGAACACCCACAAACAGTATCATAATCAACAAATAGTGCGGAAAATCTGAACACACATAGAACTTGAGCAAAAAAGAAGATGTCATATGTGCACAAAACATAGCACAAACCAGAGCTCACAAAACTGGTGTGCACAAACATGAGCTCAAAGAGAAGTTGAACAAACATGCTGTCACGCTCCGCTTCCCAAAATACCCGGGAATCGGAACGTGAACAAGCCCGCGACGTTGTAGGCGTATAAAATTGCCTATAGGTCCCACAACACAGCTCGACACGGTGATTCGACAAATCAACGAACCATCGAGTGACAAAGCGACGAGGTCAACAAATTGCACGCAAACAATGTCCACTCGCACACGGAATCAAACCAACGTTTCGGGTAATCACCGAGTCATCTAAACAAG
>BQKN01062966.1:220564-238957 GCA_022839385.1 Asparagus kiusianus
AAGTGGAGTACAAAGTAAAATACAACTAATAAGAGGATAAATAGGCATAAATGGGATCTCCCTCAACCTGCGACTCTCTGGGCTCCTAGCTCGTTACCTGAAAGGGGGAGGGACAACGAGCGTCAAAGCGCTAGCGAGCAACATCACAACCAACCCTAAGGGATAGGGCTCGTTGTATAGGAAAATACAGTTAATACATAATAATATAAATCATTTATCCTAACAACAATGGGTTTTGGTACTTAGGAAATTATAACACGAGCATAGGTACGTCGAGCGAAATAATCCAAACAAGGAAACCCTCATGTATATACCTTGTATCTCAAATTTTAAATCCCTAAATACTAAACCCGAGGCCTAATACAAGAAATAATAAAGGAAATAAATACAAACCCATCCCTACCGATAAGTGTAATCATGTCATGGCCACAATAAGTGTCATGTCTAAAAACGATTAAGTGTCCAACACATAGACTATATATATTATATGAATGTCCAGCATGAGGACTAAATGGAAAGAGTGTCCAACACGAGGACTAAACAGAAATGCATGTCCAACACGATGACTAAGTAAAGTGAATGTCCAACACGAGGACTAAATGAAAAGAATGTCCAACATGAGGACTAATCAATAATGCATGTCCAACACGAGGACTGGGTAAAATGAATGCCCAACATGAGGACTAAGTAAAGTGAATGTCTAACACGAGGACTAAATGAAGAGAATGTCCAACATGAGGACTAATCAGTAATGCATGTCCAACACGAGGACTGAGTAAAATAAATGCCCAACACGAGGACTAAGTAAAGTGAATGTCCAGCACGAGGACTAAATGAAAAGAATGTCCAACACGAGGACTGAGTAGAATGAAAATATAAACACTACAATTTAATACCCGATAAACAAGGAAACTTCTCATATTCAAGAATGATAAACAGTACCCTCGAATATATGAACACCGTATATATGTATGTACACAGCAAGTAACTAAACAGAAACAAACGAAACAGGAAATACTGCGATGAGTCAACTCATGGTCAGTTATGAGTCGACTCATGTCTCATGGGTCGACTTATAATATGACGAGTCGACTCAGCAGACACTTATGATAACAGGAAAAACTTCGATGAGTCGACTCGTGACCAGTCATGAGTCGACTCATGACTCATGGGTCGACTCATGGTAAATTACAAGTCGACTCAGCAGATACTTCTGGCAACAAGAAGAGACTTCGTGAGCCGACTCATGATAGTCATGGGTCGACTGAAACGAATACTTGCATGTTAAATCTAACATTTAACCCCTAAACATGAAAGAGAGCATTTAATCAAAATAAAACTCATATTTTCATTTCTTTAAATAAATTCCCAGATCTGGGTTTTCATCAAAAACTTGTTGGTGGGAATTTAAAAAAAAATCTGAAACACATGATCTTTAGCATTTACATAAATAAGAACATCATTTTATACTTGAAAATATGTCTTAGGCTCAATAAAACTCATGAAAAATGTTTATAAATTCATAAAAGCATGGGAGAGAGATTGGGCGAGATGTTACTCGCCTCAGATGTGATGAAGAACGATCCCCTTCTCTACAATCCACAAGAAGCTGCTGAAAATCCTTTGAAACGCCCCAAAATCACCAAGAACAAACCTAGGGTTTGAGAGAGGAGAGAGGGGGCTAGGGTTTCTGGGGAGAATTGATGAAAAGAGGTGCTTTCGGGTAGAGGAGCATATATATAAACAGTTAAAACCCGACCCGAAACCCAAATAAACCCGACTCAAAAAAACCAGAAAACCCTCGATGAGTCGACTAATGCTCAGTCGTGAGTCGACTCATGACTCATGGGTCGACTCATGAAGTGATGAGTCGACTCAGCAAAAACTTTTGACAACAGAACTTCATATCATGAGTCGACTCATGATAGTCATGGGTCGACTCAACCTGATGAGTCGACTCATGATGAGTTATGGGTCGACTCATGAGCTGAAAACTACATACTTCGATTTTTGTTACACATGATTTGCAAATTTGCAAACTCAACCTCATACCTGATGCATATACACATTCTCATAAGCTCAAAACACTAGTTTTCATGTACAACCATGCCATAAAGATATTTATCATATATTAAATATTATTTTTCACTAATATTCACATATATAAATTATCAAAAATCAACGGGGTCTTACATGAACTCCATGGTCATTTTGCTTGTTTGAGTTTGACTTGACGCACTTATATTTTTGTTCATCTTTATTGCAATTCTCTCATTGCTTATTTCATCCACTATATTGTTTATATCTTAATTCACCCTTGTGTTAGTTGTATATCCTTGCATATATATCTTGTTGCATATCTAATTTGCTAGGATAATTTGTTAAGTAAGTTTTAATTAGCATTAAATCGGATTAGATTAGCATATACTATATTCACCCCCTCTAGGTTGCTTTCATCTTTGTCTCTCATGAACATTATAAAAGGGCTTCTTCTGATCATTTGAAACATATAGAAAAATAAAATCTCTTGTCTTCTTCTTCTTTTAATAATTCTATAAGCTGTTAAGTATTGAAGGTTTTGGTGAACTAAAGAAGTAGTCGTGATGTTCACAAGCAGAGAGTGCTTCTTTGAACTGCAGCCATCTCATCCTCAGAAGTACTATGCAGGCCCAACGCTACCGTAAGTGGGGCATAGTTTCTTCAAGGCTAGTCCTCTGTTAAGAGGACGATTCGGCACTTCAGGAAAATATTTTAAACTTGAAGTGTATTTACTATGATGTTTCTTACTTTCTGCTCTTTTCTTTCCTTCCTATATAGTTTATTCTGTACTATTTTGGATCTGTTTTTATGCTTGTTTTTCCCAACAATTAGTTTCTTCAAGATTGTAGGGAAAAAACAAGCATAAAATCAAATCCAAACTGGCAAGAAACTTAAAAATATTAAGATCTGATAGATGTGGAGAATATACATCAAATGAGTTTACTCTTCTATGTCAATCTTTTAGCATAGTGCATGAGGAAACTGCTCTGTATTCCCCTCAGTCTAATGGTGTAGATGAACAAAAAATAGACCCTTAAAAGATATGATTAATAGTCTACTTTAAAGTTCAGAACTTCCTAAATATATGTGGGGAGGGGCTTTGAATACAGCTTGCCATATTCTGTATAGAGTCCCTCAGAAACATAAAGAAAGTAGTCCATTTGAACTTAGGAGTGGTCGAAAGACAATCTTGAAATACCTTAAAGTGTGGGGGTGTCTAGAAAAAGTGTTAATCCCAGAACACAAGAGGAAGAAGCTAGGTCCTAAGATAGTAGACTTTATCTTTTTGGGTTATGTAGAAAATAGCTATGCTTTGAGATTCTTAGTGATCAAATCTAAAATCACAAGCATAGATGTTAATACAATTTTGAATTTCATGAAGCAATATTTTTTTGAGGATATTTTCCCTATGAAAACTGGAATGCCTCAAAATATTTCTAATGAAAATCTAATATTTTGTTAGACCCTAGAGGGGGGGTGATTAGGGTCTTATGCTAATCTAATCCGATTAAATGCCAATTAAAATTAATTAACAAGTGTATTCTTGCAAGATAGATATACAAAGAGTTATGTGCAAGAATATGCAATATACACAAGGTGATATATCCTACCAAAGAGATATTCAATATGATATATGCAAGGATATGTCAACTAACACAAGGGTAAACAATATGAACTAGATAGTGGATCATATAAATAATGAGCTAATGACAATGGCGATAAGAAACATAAACACAAGTATAAAAAAACGCCAAAGCACACTCAAACACACAATATGATCACGGAGTTCGGACCTTCCGTCCTACGTCTCCGCTCCCCACTCCCGGGGAGAAATCCACTATCACAACCCGGTTTGGAAGCTGGAACTTCTACACACTTCACAGTGTCGGTTTTCAACGTTCACCGAACAACGTCACTCCTCACAATTTTCTTCACGGAGTTCAGTCCCCTCGACCTACGTCTCCGTTCCTCTCCTCTAGGAACTACACACTCGGTTTTCTAGCTCACCGAAAACTTTACAATCTCACAAAGTAACAAATATGAATTTATTCTCTACAATAGATGAGAACACAATTAAAGCACAACTCAATGTTACAATCACTCACCACCCAACTATACTATGTATGTAAATACTAAAAGCTCAATGTGGGTGTGTGTAACAATGAGTAAATAAAATCAATTCAACTAAACTCAAATATAAAATCTAGCTTAAGAGCAATGATAATCAAACAATTATATAAGTATAAAGCTAGAGTTTGAGTTTAGAAAAACTTCTCTAAAACACAAAGAAGATGATGAAGAAGATTGAGAAAGAATCCCCCAATCTGCAGTAAAGCTTCCTCCTTTGTAAACAAAACCCAAACACACTTAAACCAAACTAAAACTGTTTAAACCCTTGTTTAATACTTGGTTTAAAAACTTCTTGATTAACTATTGAAAAGACATCAGCAATGGGTATTTATACCCTCTCACAACTCAGCCAAAAACCCAAGTCAAATGACAGAAAAAAAAACCCCAAGGCAACGGTCAAAAAACTAGCCGTTAGCAGCTGACAAAACGCCTGTCGGTCGACCGGAAAAGTCATCGGTCGACCGAAAATTTCATCGGTCGACCGGACCGGTCGACCGACGACTATCTGTCGGCACAGTGAACTTTTGACCTTAGGTTCGGTCGACCGGTGCGGTCGACCGAAAACGGATATGACAGAAAATGAAAACTGTTCAGTTGATCTTAAAACACTGTTTAAAAATATCAAATAAATTCCAAAAAATGTAAAACTTTGGGGAATGATTGTAGACATGATAATAAACATGCTACAGTGACTGGTTTCGAAAAAGGACTTCCCAAATGAAAGATATCATCATTTTGCAAATATGTTCAAAAACATGAAAACATGGAAATTGTTATTTTGATATTTTGACTCAAACAACATTTTGAAACCTTATGGAATGATTGTATAGACTTGATAAAAGATACAACATGTTGTTATGAAGTCTATAACCTAGAAATACAATATTTTCATAAGATTGCATATTCTATGCAATATATTCAAAATACTAAATATGATTTCATTAAATATAACTTGTTAAAGACGAAATCATATATAGGCACGTAAACATGAAACAACATAGTATTTTCCAATCCTATTCATTTGTTTCATATATAAACCCAAAAACATATGTGTATATATATATAACTGTATATATACAAAACCAAAACTTGTATATAACTATATACATAGAAACCAAAACTTATGTATATATATACATATATATCACTATATATATGTATGAAAACCAATATAATGTGTGTGTATAGAAAATTTGAGCTTAGAGTACTTAACACACATAATATAAAACCTAAACTAAGTTACCCAAGCTTGTTCTTGATCTTCATTGAGCTCAACTTGGTACACGTTGCGGATGAAGCTTGTAATTGGATCTTTAACTTGAATTGACGTTGCTTCACTCCACAATTCCGCCAACCTCCATTTGATATCGTCGTTATGGCGCAATCCATCCATCCTCCAACAACGTTGTTTGTCTACAAAACATAGGAATGTACAAATACTAGACAAACAACATTAGTAGTAAATTGTTTATTAAACATCATCAAAACAAGAAGGCCAACATATTTGTCTTAACTTCCATTCCTGGTCATGTGGAAAGGATGACAAATGTGGGGGCAAATAGTTCTAAATCTGAATCTGAAAGATCAGATGATTTAGATGAACATAGAAGGAGTACGAGAGCAAGGATCGTCAAAGATTTTGGAAGTGACATTGTCACTTGCAATATGAAGGAGAATCCTATTTCCTACAAATCTACTATGGCCTCAAAAAAAGGCTAAACAGTGGAAGGAAGCTGTCAAAAGTGAAATGGATTCTATTATCTCTAATGAGATATGTGAATTAGTTGATCTTCCTCTTGCGTGCAAGACAATTGGGTCTAAATAGATTTTTAAAAGAAAAATAAAACCACATGGAACCGTAGAAAAATTAAGGCCAGACTTGTTGCCAAGGGGTTCAAACAAGTTGAAGGAATTGATTTCTTTGATAAATACTCTCCAGTTGCTCGAATGACTACAATTAGAATGCTTATAGCATTGGCTTCTATATATGATTTTACAATCCACCAGATGGATGTAAAAACTACTTTTCTTCATGGTTTTCTTGAAAAAGAGATTAATATGGATTAGCCTGAGAGATTTGTTGCACTTGAAAATGAAAGGAAAGTATGTAAATTTGTGAAGTCTCTATACGGACTTAAACAAGCCCCTAAACAATGGCATAAAAGGTTTCATACAACTATCATTAATTTTGGTTTTAAAATGATTAAGTCTAATAAGTGCGTTTATAGCAAAGTAAAAGGTGATTCTTGTATTCTTCTATGCATTTGTTGAGGATATTCTATTGTTTGGATCTAACATTGGGATAATCAATAAGACTAAGTCATTCTTAAGTAGTAAGTTTGAAATGAAAGATATGGGAGCTGCTGATGTAATTCTTAGCCTAAAATTGATAAGATCAGTTAAGGGTATAGCTATATCTCAATCTCACTATGTTAAGAAGGTTATTGAGAAATTTGACTATAAGAATTTCAAACCCGTTAAAACTCCTTATAATCCTTCAGTAACTCTCTACAAGAATGTAAGTGGAGTTTCTGTATCTCAATTGAGATATTCTCAGATCATTGGAAGCTTGACGTATCTTGCAAATTGTTCGAGACTGGATATATGTTACTCGGTTTTCATATTAAGTAAATACACTAGCTGTACAAATAGGACTCATTGGGAGGCCTTGGAAAGGATACTTTGGTATCTGAAGGGAACTGTTTCCCTTGCACTGCATTATGGTAGATTCCCTCCCGTTATGGAGGGATACAGTGATGCTAGCTAGATTCCTATGGGTTCATGTAGCAATGGTTATACAATGCATGTATTTACCTTGGGTGGCGGTATTGTTGCCTGGAGATCTATCAAATAGAGCATTTTATCTTGATCTACGTTCGAGGCAGAATTTTGCGCTTTATACACTATTGGTTTAGAAGTTGAATGGCTTAAGGGACTTATGTTCGAATTGCCCTTGATCAGCAAGCCTATTCCTGTAATCTCTGTGCATTATGACAATATGACCACAAATAGCAAGAATTAAAAGTTCAGAGTATAATCGCAAAACTCGAGGTCATGTCCAAGTACAGATAAAGATTGTGAAGAAGTTTGTTGTGAAAATACCCTAGAGGGGGGTGAATAGGGTAATTGCTAATCTAATCCAATATTAATGCCAAATTAAAACTTATTAACTAATATCCTTGCAATTATGATATACAACAAGATATGTGCAAGGATATGTAATTAAACAACAGGCGATATAAACATAAACATACAAATAAGAGAGATAGTGCGTAAATAGACAAACGAAAACACAAGGAAAATGATCACGGATTTTGGTCGACCCATGACCTATGTCTCCGCTCCTCACCCTTTAGGAGAATCACCACTATCTCAAATAAATCAACTACACAATCAGTTTTCAAAGTTTATGAAAAACTTTTACAACTCTCACAATTGTAATCACACAACACACTTCTCTAAGTGTTGGCCTAGCCCGTGTCACTTTTCTCAAGTGCTCAGAATTACAATCTCTACCTAGGATTTACTACCGCTACCACTCCTCTTGGAATTGACCCCGTCTCTTACCAACTACTTCTCTAAGTATCATTGTATATTATAATGTGTTCTCAACAATTTAGCACAAGAAAAGATAATTTGTTCTCTAAACAAGTTGAAAACTAAATTAAGCACACACTCAATTAATCACTCACCACAACCCAAATTATACTTAATATGAAATAATAAAAGCTCAATAGGTTGTGTGTGTAATCAATGAGTAAAATGAAATTTAAACTCAATTTATAATCTAGCTTAAAAATTAATAATCAATAATAATCATATATAAAGCTAGAGATTGAGTTTAGCAAAACTTCTCTGTAAACAAGAGTGATTGAGATGTGAGATTGAAGCTCAAAAAGGAAATGAAATGATCTCCTCCTCTTATGAAACTCTCTTCACATAAACACACTTAAAACACACTTAACACTTACAAACTTGTTTTCAAACTTTTCTTGGTTAACCATTATATGAGAACTGAAAGGGGGTATATATAGGATCACAAAACAAATCCCAAAACCTAAGAAAAAAATCACAAAACAATAAAATCCTTAAAATCTGGAAACTAGCCGTTCCAGTGCCATCAGTCAACTGATGGTATTGTTCAGTCGACCGATGAGCTGACCGTTGGTGGCAAATCAAACTTTATCGGTCGACTAATGAGCCCATCAGTCGACTGATGACCTGTTTTAGTCGATTGCTGGTGCATCAGTCGATTGAGCAGAGCCTTTTCTACTTTTTCAGCGTGTTTCTTCGGTCGACTGATGATCCTCATTAGTTGACTGATAACGTGCTCAGGGACTTTACTATGCACTAAAATTAAACTTTAAAGTGAGTTTAAAAATAACAAATAAATTTCAAAAATTATGAAATTTGGGAAAATATTTATAAACATGAAAATAAACATGTTAGAAAAGAAATTTTTTAAATATCATTTTTTCGTTTATGAAAACTCATTATTTTGTAAAATCTCAAAAATATGTGTTCGTTTGAGCACTTGATTTTGATAAAATAACTTAAACAAACTTCTGAAAACTTTTGAATGAGTTTATAGACTTAGAAAAAAAATGTAAATTGGTATTATTAAGTTCGTAAACAAGAACACAATATTTTTACAAAAATACACATTTTATACTAGAAATGAGAAATACATGTGTGTGTATATGTAAAAGATGCATTGAGCTTAAATTATTTGCACACAAGTATAAATCCTAATACTAATATACCCAAGTTGATTTGAATGAAGCTTGCTCTTGTATTCTTAACTTGATTTGAATAGGCATCATTTTAGATATTACTCTTGAACCTTTCAACCTGGATACAAAAAAAAAATACTAGAAAAATACACAGTTATAAATTGTTTGTTAATCATCAAAACTAGATTAGATAGTAGGCCCATAAACATGAATCCTAACAATCTCCCCATTTTTGATGATAACAAACAATTTTCTTAATAGATATAACATGAATATAAAATATACAAACACAAATCAATATACTCACAAAACTACTCATTTCTCCCCCTTTGTCAATATCAAAATGGGGTAAATACAAAATAGAAAGAGAGTGAATGCTCCCCTTACCTGTATGCATGGGTGAGTATAATCATAATAGGGGTTGCTCCTCTTATCAAAATGCCATATAAAATATATGCAATGATGATTAAAGCATTACCTCTAAAGAAACCAAGCAATCTTAAACACTTGTTTCTTCCTCTATTATAATATTTTATCACAAAAAGAATATTGCATGATAATCATGTGACCAAAAAAAAATCACCAATCGAGCCAAAATACAAACTTTAAACCACAAATAAATACACATAGTTCAAAAGCAGAATACAAGTCTAAAATACAAAGAAAAGTTTGTCCTCACGAATCAGAAGGCCCGGGACCCGGAGGAGGAGGAGGATGCATATACATTTCCAAAAGCTACGCTGGACCCTGAAAATCTCATCCTGAATGCTCTCTATCCTAGCAAACCCCTCATTCTACCTAACCAAAAGCTCACCATGCCAACACTCAGCTTCAACGCAAATTTCTTCTTGCCTACACTCAAAATCACTCAGACGATCAAATATTCTCTCCTCTAAACTATCCATACGGTTAATAAGATAGTCTAGAATACTCAAAGGGGGTAGAAGATGATGCACGAGGAAGACGAGTATGAGCCCTAGAGCTAGAAGGCTGAGATGATGAACCTCTGGGAATAGCATATGGATGATCCAAATGATATTGAGAGACATGGAGGTTCATCCTATAGAGCACAACAAAGTTAAAAAGTGGGGAATGTGCACAGGAGTTTCATCAGACAAGTCGACTTCAAAATAAGTGAAAATTTTACCTAGAAAGGCTCCGAATGGAAGGAATTTGGTGTGAATGGTGGCCATGATATCAAAAATAAGCTTGCACCATTTGACGTCAAGGTTAGCAACAAGGGCATAAAATCCTTTAGTCAGCTCTTCAGAAAAATGATTATAACCCCCAATTTTGGGAATTATGTTATACGAAATAATACGAGCAACGATACAACCAAGAGGTGAAACTAAGCTATTATCAAGAGGAAGATGGTGTCCTGGAAGAAGGATTAAGGATAATATGTTTTCATCCTCATCGAAATCAACACTATCCAAAATAGTATCCCAAAAAGGAATGTTAAGAATCTCAGCTAATTGATGGACAATGAAAATAATACGACAATTCTTAACATTAGAAGTGATAAAATGGGTGTTAGGATCAGTTTGATCAAGCTGCAAATTGGCATAAAACATACGAATAAGATTTGGATAATATGGTTTGCGATTTGTAAGAGTGATCAAATCATATAGTTGAGCATCATTAAAAATTGTTTGCAAATGATAATGATCAAAATCGTCAAACTTGACAAATCTCTCAGGAAACATTTTGAGTTGGCAATAAGTCGATATCTAGTAATCAAAGATGGATCATGAAGGTATCATTCATAATATGCAAATTCAGTTGTGGGAGCAGAAGGGGGTTCGGGTCTAGTAGATCTAGGACATTTGGGATGATGTCGAGGTATGATAAATAGATACAATTAAGCAAATGATGAACTCAAGCAAACAAAGATTAAAAACAACCCTAGATTAACAAGCCCTAGGTGAAAATCTCTAAATCAACAATGAAATAAACTAAAAAAGAGAGTGAGGGAAGAGTTATACTGAACATTAAGGAGGACAAGAACTCGCCGCTCGACAAGGGCTCGACGGTCGACTGGTAGCAGGTCCGGTCGACTGGAAGGCTCAAAATCGGATGCTAGGGTTGGAGTTGACTGGAAATGCTAGGATGAAGGGAATTTTGGCTAGGGTTTCACATGTATAGGAAGAAGTCGACGGCCAGGATGAAGTCACTTAGCATTTAAAGGGCTAGGATCAAAGACCGAGGCAAATTGAATCTCAAATAAGTCAGATTTGAAGACAAGCAAGCAACCAAAACCTAAAAACTGTGACCTCATTAGTCGATTGATCGGTCAACTGAGAGTAGTCATCAGTCGACTGATGACCTAAAAAAAGTTTTTAAGAAATGATTTGAACTATGGTTTTTGAGATCTTAAAAATTTATACAAATTCATTTTTATCTTATTTAACAATGAATATATATATATATATATATATATATATATATATATATTCTTTTACATATTTAAGAAATCTAATTTAAAATAATTTAATCAATTTTTATTGTTGTAAAATATGAAACCAAAACCAACAAAACAAAAGAAATCAAAAATAAAAAATAGATAAAATTAAATTTGTTTTGGCACCCAAATGTTTTTGATGCCGGTTTATTTAGGGACATGACCCCTACCATTAAAGCTCAATGTCCTTGGGTTATGATCCTATTTGGGCGTATTTTGTGCACGGACACGACCATAACAATATTCATGCAAATGACCCTTTCGATTGCAATATGTGCAATGAAATGTGTGTATTTGTTTTTGTTGACCATCAGATTGTGCACAGTAAACAATTGCAAATAAGGATGATCTTTTAAAATTATTTTGCAAATGTGAAACTCTTTTCAAATCAAAATAAAATTTGGTCAAATGATCAAAATGACCACAAAAATCACATTAATACACATTTGCATGTTTGTGATTAGTTTTGTGTGCATGTGTATGTTGTGATGAAGCCTGATGGAATGCACAAGGAGCAACATGATTGGACTTGATGGATTTTTGTGCATTATAATAAAATTTAGCAAGATGACCTTTACGGTCACAAATAGAGCACTTATATGTTTTGTTATACATGTGTGCATAGTGAGTGGGTGTTTTGGAAAAAATTATACGGGACTTTGTACACAAGTCTATAAACTTATTATTATTTGCAATGCATATTTTTAGTGTTGAATCTAAGGATGATATATAAATTTTAACATGATTCAACTTATTATTTTGTACAAATGCATTGTCATTAGAAGTAGAACATACATGATTTTTTTTAAAATAATTAAATTCATTTCTAATATTTTCTACTTCTAATATGACATTATTTTTCTCATGAGGTAACTAGCAATATCCATTTTTAATTTTTTTATTGCTTTTTTAAGATTAACATTTTTATTAGCAATGATATCAAACTTAGATGCTAGTGTCTCATGATCGAATTTTAAATTTACATGCTTACTTTTCAAATTAATAAAATTATGATGCAACTTTTTATAGGCATGCATTAATCTATCATAAGCACAAGCGAGTTCATCAATAGATAAATCATCATCAGAATTAGACTCGCATACCCCACTAGGGCTATCGTCTAGTGGCCATGTGCATTATAAAGATGCTCTAATCTCACTTGAAGTAGAATCCACCAAAGTACATTGGATCTCCTCCAAGTTATTGTGATGTGCTTCTATAACTTTCCATAATGTATAAGCATTATCATAGGAATCAAGCTTGTTAAAATAGATATATCAAAAGTATTAAGTAAAAATTCTAACAAGAGCTTGTTCATTGTAAACATTCTCTTATCATCATTACTCCACTTGGATTTCTCTAAAGTGGGTACAACATAAGCACAATAAATAACTTCTCATAAATAAAAATGTTTAGATCTAACAAAAAATTTAAATCTAACGCAGCATTGAGCATAAGGGAAATTATCAAGTTTTGGAGCAATATTAATGGCATAACCTAAGCTAGGTGCACCATGCATATTCATGATATATTATGCAAGTAAGATGAAATATCATAAAATAAGAGTAGCAATAAATCAAAGTGGGAATCTTTGACTAAAGGCGGTTAAGCCACAAATTAAAAAGCACCAAGCTCTGATACCAAATGAAAGTATACTAGAGGGGATGAATAGGGTAATTGCTAATCTAATCCAATATTAATGCCAAATTAAAACTTATTAACTAATATCCTAGAAATTATGATATACAACAAGATATGTGAAAGGATATGTAATTAAACAACAGACGATATAAACGTGAACACACAAATAAGAGAAATAGTGTGCAAATAGATAAACACAAACACAAGACAAATGATCACGAAGTTCGGTCGACCCACGACCTATGTCTCCGCTCCTCACCCTTGAGGAGAATCTCCACTATCTCAAATAAATTAACTATACAATCGGTTTTTCAAGTTCACCGAAAATTTTTACAACTCTCATAATTGCAATCACACAACACACTTCTCTGAGTGTTGGCCCCATCAAGTGCTCAGGATTACAACCTCGGCCTAGGATTTACTGCTGACGCCACTTCTCTTAGAATAGACCCCATCTCTCACCAATTACTTCTCTAAGTGTCCTTGTGTATTACAATGTATTCTCAACAATTTAGCACAAGAAAAGATAATTTGTTTTCTAAATAAGATGAGAACTAAATTAAGCCCACACTCAATTAATCACTCACCACAACCCAAATTATACTTAATATGAAATAATAAAAGCTCAATAGGTTATGTGTGCAATCAATGAGTAAAATGAAATGTAAACTCAATTTATAATCTAGCTTAAAAATTAATAATTAATAATAAATATATATAAAGCTAGATATTGAGTTTAGCAAAACTTCTCTGCAAACTAGAGTGATGGAGATGTGAGATTGAAGCTCAAAAAGGAAATGAAATGATCTCCTCCTCATGTGAAACTCTTTTCACATAAACACACTTAAAACACACTTAAAAACATACTTAAACACTTGCAAACTTATTTTTAAACTTTTCTTGGTTAACCATTATATGAGAACCGAAGGGGATTATATAAGATCACAACACAAATCCCAAAACCCAAGAAAAAAATCACAAAACAACAAAATCCCTAAAATCTGGAAACTAACAGTTACAGTACCATCAATCGACTGATAGTACTGTTCAGTCGACTGATAAGCTGACCATTGGTGGCAGCTCAAACTTCATCAGTCGACTGATGAGCCCATCAGTCGACTGATGACATGCTTTGGTTGAATGATGGTGCATTAGTTGACTGAGCAGAGTCTTTTCTGCTTTTATAGTGTGTTTCTTCGGTCGACTGATGATCCTCATTAGTCAACTGATAACGTGCTCAGGAGCTTTACTGCGTAGTAAAATTGAACTTTGAAGTGGTTTTAAAAATAAAAAATAAATTTCAAAAATTATGAACTTTGGGGAAATAATTATAAACATGAAAGTAAATATGTTAGTAAAGAAAATTTTCAAATGTCATTTTTTGTTTGTGAAAACTTATCATTTTACAAAATCTCAAAAAATAACTTAAACAAAGTTTTTAAAACTTTTGAATGAGTTTATAGACTTAGAAAAAAATGTAAACTGGTATTATTAAGTCCACAAACCAAGAACACAATATTTTCACAAAAATACACATTTTATACTAGAAATGAGAAATACATGTGTGTATATATAAAACATGCATTGAGCTTAAATTATTTGCACACAAGTATAACTCCTAATACTAACATACTAAGTTGATTTGAATGAAGCTTGCTCTTGTATTCTTGACTTGATTTGAATAGGCTTTATTTTTGATATTGCTCTTGGACCTTTCAACCTGGATACAAAACAAAAATACAAATACCAAAAAAATATACAATTATAAATTATTTGTTAATCATCAAAATTAGATTAGATAGTAGGCTCACAAATATGAGTCCTAACATGTTGATGAAGGGGTAATTGTTGTGGACTTTGTCAGGTCCAAGGACAACATAGCAAATCCCTTTACAAATGGACAAGAGTTGTCACTAGTTCTTAAATCCAGGTTGATGATGGGACTGAAACCCTTATCTAACTCATCAACAGTAGCAACCCAACCTATCTGAGTGGAGATCCCATGAAGTAGGTTTAATATGGTAATAACAAATTATTGAGTGAGTTAAACACCTAACCATAAATTGATACTTTGTATCTGAGTCTATCATCATATATACCTGGAGGTGTTGATAACTAATAGTATAGTTAGAGTGTTTTGACTCTGAATAGGATCAAGTCTTTAAGATGAGATGCAAGCAGTGCATCCCTAGAGATGCCCAACTATATGAACATAATTGTGTGGCTGCAATTAGAGGAAGGAGGTTATTTCTCAAAATTGTTCATGAAAAGGATAAGGACACGTGGCCGTAATGCGTCAAACCTAAAGATTGCTTCTATAGCATATATCGTGTTATTACCAACGAATATCACCAGATCAAAGGTTCAAGTTCAAGACTTAGTTTTACTTCATGCCTGTGGTGGTAAAATTGGATAATTATAGGGAAGGTTAAAATTAGAAGATACCTTCTTCGAAAGCATGATATGTATAATCTTAATTACTGTCAGTTATAGAATTGTTGGGGATTATTGAAATAAATGAATCTTAGAGAGTTTTTATGAAAATATATCATTTAATGATTAGATTCTATAGATAAAAATTAAAATGTATTTAATAAGTAGTATGTGAGTTTTAGTGGCTAATTTAATGTATTTTAGTTGGTTCAAATTAATACACATGTTATATATGGTATAACAAAGGTGTTAATATTATACACTTGTGTTGGTATATAAGCGAGCTGTAAAATCCCAAAAATTTGAATATTATATGAAAAATAATAATAAATATGTTATATGGTAAAAATATAACATATTTTGATGTTTGAGTATGATAGGAATGTTAGACCCTAGGGGGGAGGGTGATTAGGGTCTTATGCTAATCTAATCCGATTTTATGTCAATTAAAACTTACTAAAGAATTATTCTTGCAAGATAGATATACAATAAGATATGAGCAAGAATATACAATATGAATAAAGAGATATATCCTAGCAAAGAGGTATATGATGAAATATATGCAAGGATATATAAATTAACACAAGGGTAAACAATCTAAACTAAAGATACAATTATGATAGGGCAATATAAACAATGCAAACACATAATATGATCACGAAGTTCGGACCTTCCGTCATACGTCTCTGCTCTTCACTCCCGGGGAGAAATCCACTATCACAAATCGGGTTTTCTATGCTCACCCGAATAACGTTTACACCACACAATAACGGTTTTCTAGCTAACCGAAAACTTTATAATCCACACTATTGTAATCCCACTTTACACCCTCTTAAGTGTTGGTCTCTAGCCCGTATCTCCCTCAAGTATTAAAAATTACAACCTCTCTCTAGGCATTACTACCTACTGCACTCCTCTTAGGACGACCCCGTCTCTCACCACACACTCCTCTCGGTGTACAAGTGTATTACAAAGTGATCTACACAATTATGTTCACAAATACAATAATGGTTGTTCTCTATAACGGATGAGAACTTAATTAAGCTCACTCTCAATGTCACAAACCCAAAACCCAAATTATACTATGAATGTAAATACAATAAGCTCAATAGGTTGTGTGTGAACAAAGAGATATAAATCAAAACTAAACTCAATATAGTTCTAGCTTAATAATAATGATAATCAAATATATAAAAAGAGCTAGAAATAGAGTTTAGAAAACTTTTCAATAGATCAAGAGTGGAGGGATGTAGATTGAAGCTCAAACAAGATTGATGATCTCCTCAAACCCTTGTGAAATTCTCTTCACAAACAAACTCTTTAACACTCTTTTAAACAAACTCAAAACAAGTTTAAACCCTTGTTAAACTCTTTTAAAACATTCTCTTGAGTTGTTTTGGAACTGAGGATATGTGGGATATTTATAGGAACCCCAAAGCCAAGAGAAAACAAGGCAAAAAGACCAAAAACCCAAAAAACAGTACAGTCTAAAAATATAGCCGTTACAGTGTTATGAGTCGGTTTGATACTGTTCATGAGTCGACTCATAAGTAGCCATTACAAGCTAAAAACCAACTTATGGGTCGACTCATAAAAATCATGAGCCGACTCATCATGCATGGGTCGACTCATGAAGTCATGGGTCAACTCAGCAGAAACAAAACACACTTTCCAGCATAGTTTGTGAGTCGACTTATGACATGCATGAGTCGACTCAACCTGATGGGTCGACTCATGATGTTATGAGTCAACTCGTCAGAAAACAAAATGTAAACTACACAACAGTTTATGAGTTGACTCAACACTGTTCATAAGTCGACTCAAGACATGCACATAGTCTGTTTTAAACAGAAATCTGATTTTCAAACCTCTTTTAAAAATAGCAAATAAAATCAAAAAATATAAAACTTTAGGAAATGATTATAGACATGAAAAATATGAAAATATAAACACATGAGTTTTGACATTTTAGCTTAACCATATTTTGAAACATTACAAAATAATTTTGTAGACTTAATAAAAGACGTATATGATGATTGTTATGTTCAAAAACTGAGAATATAATATTTTCACAAATACAATAGAATATGAAACATATGAATATATATATGAATTTAAACCAAACCAACTTATCCACGTAAAAACAAACATGTATGAATATAAATATTTATTTATATGCTTGTAAAAACTTTGTTTGTGGATAAACCAAAAGCCAAAATGTGTGTGTGTACATATATAACTATATATAAATATATATATATATATATATATATATATATATATATATATATACACACGTAGAAACCAATAAAATATGTGTGTATATGATATTGAGCTTAAAGTACTTAACACACATAATATAAACTCCTAAACTAATTATACCCAAGCTTGTGATCTTCAACGAAACTCTATCTTGGTACACTTACGGATGAAGCTTGAACTTGGATCTTCAACGTGAATTGTAAGGCTTCATACCATAATTTTGCCAAGCTCCATTGGATATGAGAGTGAATGGGCAATTCTATCCATCCTCTAACATGTTGTTTGTCTATAATAAATAGATAAACATAAATACTAGACAAACAACATTAGTGATAAATTATTTGTTAAACATCTTCAAACAAAGAGGCCAACAAGGAATTGATTTGAGATCAATTCAATGTATATTTATAAATATATGAGTACAACTGCACAAAACATGCACAAAGAGAAATCTGGAAAAATAACCAGTTAAGAGTTTATGTATTTCATACAACAATGCATTTAGAATCTAAAAAACTCAAAAGATCAAAGTTGTAGGTCTCTTCAACAGTTTTTCAACAAATCTTAAAACATCTTATTTTGAGATCGGATGACAAAGTTACAACCAAAATACCGAATGTTATTTTTTCTATTAGACTAGGATTCCTGGTTCGGGTCAAACGGGTTTATTTCGAGTTTGCATATATATATATA
>BQKN01062969.1:0-33399 GCA_022839385.1 Asparagus kiusianus
TCTGAGTTCGAGTCTGGGATTGGTCCCGATTCGATCGTTATATCACCGATTTCGTTCTTGTTTAGATGACTCGGTGATTCCCCGAAACGTTGGTTCGATTCCACGTGCGTACGTGTTCCATTGTTCGTGTGCCTTGTCGCCTCGACCCTTCGTTGATTCGTTCAGGTCTTGATTCGATTCCCCGAATCTTCATTTGGCAGTAGCTCCGCTTCGGTGTTTGAGTTCAAGTCCGTTTTGTTTGTTGGACGACTCGTTAACTTTCCGAACCGTTGGTTTGGTCCCGCACGCGAACGTATTCCGTTGCTTGCGTGCCTCGTCGCCTTGTCGTTCGAATGTCCGTTGTTTTGTCGAATCATCGTGCTGAGCTAAGCTAAGGGACCTATAGGCAATTTTATACGCCTACAGTGACGTTAAGCCAAAAAAGTTAACTCTTCTAGTGCTACGATATTGAATACGTAGACTTCGTCTTTCTCCTGTGAAAAGACTAAACAGCAACGTGTATGAGACGTTGACTTAGGATTTTTGGCAAATCCTCAGCCTTCAACGGATTTGACGTGCTCTTACCGATTACCGTTTGAATCGGGCTTACATGCGGATTGTTTAAATCCGTTCCACATGTGACGTTGTGATAAAGGAATGAACTCCTTTAGACTTTGTGCTATGATGTTGAATACATAGACTTTACCATTTGTTACAGGAATAGGTTACCCGGCGACGCGTGTTAGGCGTTGACTTTAGGGTTTTTGGCTAACCCCCAGCCCTTAACGGATTTGATTAGCCTTTACCGACTACCGTTTGAGTCGGGCTAGCATGCGAATTATTTAAATCCGTTCGCATGTAACGTTGTGCTTAGAGATTGAATTCTCTAAGACTTTGTGCTATGATGTCGAATACATAGACTTTGCCATTGTTATGGGAATAGGCTACCCAGCGACGCGTGTGAGGCGCTGACTTATCCCTACTTAGGCTTCGGGATAAAATACCCCAGAATTGAACTCTGGTGTCTTTTTCAATCGGAAAAAGACTAAACCGGCGACGCGTGTTAGGCGTCGACTTATCCTTTCTTAGGATTCAGGATGAAATTCCCCATGCGTGTAAGGCATGGATTTCGGTGTTATTAATAACAACCTGTCACAATGTTGAATATGTGGACGAGTGTTCTTTTTAACGGTTAAGAACTAACCGGCCGCGCGTGTTAGGCGCAGACTTATCCTTACTTAGGTTTCAGGATAAAATACCCCAGAATCAAACTCTGGTGTCTTTTTCTGCGGAAAAAGACTAAACCGACAGCGCGTGTTAGGCGCAGACTTATCCCTGCTTAGGATTTGGGATAAACTTCTAAGGATGAATCCAAGATTGATAAACTCTTGGAAAAGGTTGGTGTGGGGAAGGAAGAATTTTATATTCTATTCCCAATTTAAAAAGGAGACTCGAGGTGGGATCTCCACCCCCAGAATCCGGAAAGGTGAAACTAAGAGTGGGATCTCCACTCCGAGAATCGAAAAGATTCGGATAACCCTAACTGTCGGAAGGTTTGATTACCAAACTAAAGATGAATTTCTCGTTTATCGAGAATGAATTATGGTTTTGGTCCTAACTGTAGGAAGGTTTCACCAAGCGGGAGCTTGAGATGACCCTAACTGTAGGAAGGTTTGATCACTCGATTTGAAAGTGGACCTCTCGTTCATTGGAGGAATCGAGAGGGGATTTTGGTTTTGGTCCTAACTGTAGGAAAGTTTGACCAAATGGGAGGTTTGAGACGATCCTAACTGTAGGAAGGTTTGACCGTTCAATTTGTGGGCCTCTCGTTCATTGAAGGAATCGAGAGGGGATTTTTGTCGTGGTCCTAACTGTAGGAAGGTTTGACCAAGTGGGGGATTTGAGACGATCCTAACTGTAGGAAGGTTTGATCGCTCGATTTGAAAGTGGACCTCTCGTTCATTGAAGGAATCGAGAGGGGATTTTGGTTTTGGTCCTAACTGTAGGAAGGTTTGACCAAACGAAAAAAGTGAGAGTGAGAGTACAAATCACAGCAGGAGTGTTGACATGTACAAATCACTCGGAAGGAATTCCTGGTGTTAAGTTATAAGGACTTAACACGAAGGGGTTTGACAATTCGTCAATTATATTCGGACTCTAACAAATGAAAGTGTTGAGTGCACGAACATAGCAGAAGTTTGAAAAATTTTTGGTAAATTAGGAGTTTAGTGTTTATCACTTTATTCATCATGACCGGGTTATCCCTAAGAATATTACATTTTACATTCTTCCGGGAACTTCCCGTTACATGAATTATCCACCCCCAGCTTTCTTTGTAAAACTGGGTGTATCATTGTGTCAGCTGCATGATCGGGTTATCCTTAAGAATACCCTGCATGGTACTCTCCAGGAACTTCCCGTGGAAATAGTTTAGACTCATATACCTATTGGAGTATCAGAGAGTAGTTTAACCTCTTATACCGGTCGGAGGATTGAGAAGTAGTTTATACTCGTATACTCTTCGGAGTGTCAGGAAGCAGTTTATACTCTTATACCGGTCGGAGTTTTGCTGTTTTCAACCGGCTCACTCTAGCGTTATGACGCCGGCTTCAACCAAGGTTTGGATGCTATTCTTGAGTGTAAAGCACGCCTTGGTTGGGTGAAGGATCCTCCTGTGGTATGCGCAGTACTTCGGATCCGCAATATCGTCAGCTTCCTCCTGATTCGTGATCGGTGGGAGCTTGATCTTGTTATTGTCAAGGAGAGATTTGAAGATGGCTGGAACATCTTCGTCCTTGAAGGAGTACTCTTTTTGAGGCCTCTGATCTGAAGTCTTTTGCTGCCTCCGGGACTGCTGTTGCGATGTTTGATTAGCATCGACAGTCGTTGCGGGTGTCTTGCCCTTACCACGGGAGGCGAAGTTCGAGTTCGGAGGATTCGTCGTCGATTGACGCCTCTCGGCCTTCTTCCTTCGGAGGAAGCGTTCGGCTTGCTCACCTTGGACCTTCAAGTCTTTCCAAGTGTTGGACGGTGCCGTCCCTATTACTTCCAACACGTCCAATGCGAGGTTGTTGTGGCAAGTTTGAAGGATGAACTCTTCAATGATTGGATCCCGGCAATTCAACGCTTTGTTCCGGAACCTCTTGACGAAGGTTTCGACCGATTCCCCGTCCTTTTGTTTCTCATCGAGCAACGTTCCGATGGATATCTCGGTGTCATCGTCGAAGAAATTGGTGAGGAACATGGTCTCCATATCGTCCCAGCTGCTCACGCTACCTGGCTTGAGGCGGCGGTACCAATCGAAGGCGGCTCCACAAAGAGTGCCAACGAATGACCGCACCATCAGAGGCTCATTGTCGGAGATAACACCCATGTGCGATTTGAAATAAATCAAATGCTGAGTGGGGGAACCTTTCCCATCGAAAGGCGTGAAGTTGATTAGACTAAACTTCGCCGGATAGGGGATTGATTCCCACTCCCTTGGGTATGGACAAGGAATGCCCGTTTTCTTCACCTCTTGAGCGGACATCAAGGTATTGATTTTGCTCTCGAGGCTTTTGATCTTCAAGTTTTCACTTGTATCTTCATTGGCATCCTCATTTCCACCCCCTGCGTTGATGGGAGGGTCATTGGCATTTTGAGTTTCATCCGTATCCGTGTGCTCCACTTCCTGAACAACTTGGTTACGGCGGCTTGGTTCGCCTCGCAAGTTTGTCAGCGCCTGGATTTGCTGGTCATGCATCTCTCTCATGGTCTGCATGGCCATCTGCATCTCGAGCCTGAAGCTCTCCTGTTGTTTGGCCATAGCATCTTCGAGCATCTTGGCCACTTGTTCCGCGCTTATCATGAATGACTCACGGGGTTCTCCTTCGCTGGATACAGTGTTGTCAGATGCAACCGCAGAGCAAGCATCCGATTCCTCATCTTCTGAAGGTGGTCTTATCCGAACCCTCCCATGCATTCTTCGTGAGATGGCTCCAGACTGCAAACGGGTTAGACGCCGAGATGCATTCAGAATCGACTCGAGATCATCCCGCGCCAATGTCCCCTTGTTGGTCATATTAGCGATGACCCTCGGAAATTTTCCGTCTTCAACCACCGCTCTCCTTCGTCGGAAACGCCTAGACCTTGGCTTTGGCGTCTCAGTACTGAGCCTTTCGAACACCGAAACCCTTTCGGGGACCGTCTTAGTGCAATTACACTGAGACAATACCGCCCGAATGAGTTTGGAACAGGGGCACTGAGTCTCGAGCCTACGAGGACTTCTCTTTCTGGCTCTGTTCGTACCCCCAGCACGATAGTACAGCTCGTCCGTATGAAAGTCGGAGCAACCTATCGCGTGTTGGCACGATTTCCCAGGTATAACGTTATCGTCATCGGACGACAACGTTTCCTTCTGGGGGCGAATTGCCTTCTTTGGGCTTTCAAAGGTTACGCGTCTCGAAACGTGCCTTTGTGGGCGTGAATCTTCGACGAGCTTCTGGACTTCGATGCGCAAATTGGCACACGCAGTAGCCTTGAACTCCTTGTCATGCTGAGAGTGATAGCGACCCCCAGCATGTTGAGTCGTTCGGGGCTCTCTCATCGGGCCCAAACGATCTTGAATTGGAGCTTTGCCTCTTTCATCGGGGATTGGACCGAGGCGTTCCAAAATTGACCTCCTTCTTCGGGATGGTTCCGCAGGATCTCCCGGAGCAATTATAGGGATCATCGGCGATTTGAGTTGGATCGCCGGAGATTGAACCTGCTTCGAAGGCTGTAACGATTGTGCCTTAACCTGAATCGCCGTTTCAGATTTTGGCCTCCATACTTGGCGGGTTGGGGGCGGTTTCTTTGCCACCTCCTTCTGTAGCCTTCTACGGGCTTCTTCAATTTGAGCCCGTGCCTGCGCTGATAGTGCGCGGCGCTTGCGAATGCGCTCCTCCAGCGTTGATCGGTTCCGTTTGACGCGGATCCATTCGTCCGTCGGCGGCTTGGAGGAGTTGCCATTCATCGGTTGTTAAGGCTGTTTACCTCTTCTGTTCTTCAGATCCGCCTTGTAGCGAACTCCGTCAACAGATTCCATGGCCTTTGCGAATTGTTTCGCAAGGCGTTGTCGTTGCCTTTGGCGGGCTCTCTTCGAGAGAGTCACTACGCCCCCTGCGGCAGAAGGGTTAGCCAGAGTAGATCCGACCTGGTTGGAAATTGGAGGGATCTCACCCAATGCGACTTCGGCATTCAGCGGGGCGAGATCTTCGTTGGTGTCTTCAACATCTTCGTACCAACGAATTTTTCTCCTGGAGGAGAGCTTCTTGGACTTGCGGGGGGAGGTTGATCCGGACGAGGACACGTACTCCTCGAACTTCTGCTGGTCGAACTCGTACTTGACCTCCTCCACGACCGGGATCAAGATCCGCGGCTGCGACGCTCTGATCTCGGCAGTGAGATCGGTGGTTCCCACTGTGGTCGCCAGATTGTTCGCGGGAAAATTCGTTGCTTTCTTCATTGTTGATATCATTGTACACTTTAATAATCGTTTATCGAATTACAAAGATCCGGTCTTTTTATAAGAGCCGGTTACAATGAAAATAAAAATACAAATAAAGAAAAATTACAACTTGTTTCCTTCTTTGTCGAACGAATCGCGAGTTCCTGTTATGCGGTCACTCACTTTGGTGGGTTCTTTGCCTGCGCCGGGGTTGTTTGCCGTGGACCACCGCGAGATCTAGATCCGGTCGGATCTACGTAGTATAACGGGTATTATCCCACCAAGGAGATAATAGCCGGGAGGGATTGTTTCACCAAGGAAACAACCGCTCGAATCTCGGGATCTAAGAACCAAGCTTAGATCCGGAGTGTACCTACGTAGATCTGAGGATTTGAGATCCGGTTCTCTCGAACACTTGCCTTATTTGGCGTTGATGATCGCCGAGCACCAGATCTGAATGAGGGAGTCCCCGAAGTCCTAAAGTTTGAGTCTTTTTAGATCTGAACCTCCAATCCAGCAGGGCTTCGCCTCCTCCAAAATCCAACCTTTGAACCAAATGAGCACAAGGCCTATTTATAGGCACTTAGAACTGTGCATTTGCACAGTTTTGTGCCTAGCCACCCCTAGGTGGCTCGGCCACCGAGCCACCTCAGGGTGGCTCGGCTTGGGCTGAGCCACCTTGGGGTGGCTCGGTTTCGGCCGAGTTCCCCGGGTGTTGTCCGTTTCGTCCGTCGTTCGGGTTCCGTCGTTCGGGTTCTGATTCGTTGTTGATTTGGACTTTGATTCGGTTGTGTGGTTGACTTGGTTTGGAATCGATTCGTTGACTTGATTCCAGATATGGCAGTTAATCCGCTTCTGAGTTCGAGTCCGAAACCGATCTTGATTCGGTCGTGGTTCATCCGAGTTCGCTTTTGTTTAGATGACTCGTTGACTCCTCAAACCGTTGTCTTCATTCCGCGTGCTAATGGATTGTTGGCGTGCGGTTCGTTAGCCTCGTTAGTCCACTTCGTCGCATATTGCTTGGCTTCGGCGTTGTGGGATAACAGTTTTGTTTGGATATGTCGCCCGATGATCCGTTTGTTGAATCGGCATCGTCGAGCTGTGCTAAGGGACCTATAGGTAATTTTATACGCCTACAATGGGTGGCTCGGCCAAGGCCGAGCCACCCATAGGTGGCTAGGCCCAGTTCCGTGCCCAAGGCACAGTTTCGAGTGCCTATAAATAGGCCTTCAGGTTCATTTGTTCAAGGGTTGGAAAAAGAGGAGTCAAAGCTCTGCCGGATTCAGATCTAAGAACTTAGAAAAGATTGGAGCTTTGGAACTTCAAGGGCTTGTCCATCCAGATCCGGTGCTCGGCGATCGTCAACGCCAAATAAGGCAAGAGTTCGAGAGGAATCGGATCCCGGATCTCAGATCTACGTCGTTATACTCCGGATCTAAGCTTGATTCTTAGATCCCGAGATTCGAGCGGTCGTTTCCTTGGTGAAACGATCCCTCCGGCTATTATCTCCCTTGGTGGAATAATACCCGTTATACTGCGTAGATCCGATCGGATCTAGATCTCGCGATGGTCCACGGCAAACAACCCCGGCGCAGGCAAACAACCCACGCAAGTGAGTGACCGCAAAACAGGAGCTCGTGATTTGTTCGACAAACAAGGAAACAAATTTGTAATTTTCATTTCTTTTTTATTTGATTTTTGTTGTAACCGGATCTTATAGAAAGACCGGATCTTTGTAATCGATAAACTGTTACAAGAGTATACAATGGAATCAATGATGAAAGCTACAATTTTTCCCGCGAACATTTCGGTGTAGAAGTGGGCGGACAGTTCTATGGACCTTATTGTAGGGTTGTCAAAATCGAAGAAAGAGAATGGTTCGATTTGGGTGATAGTGGATAAATTGATGAAGTCAGTACATTTTATTTTAGCAAGAACTAACTATACAGCGAAGATGTATGCAAGAATACTTATTCTAAAGACTATTCGACTTCATGGAGTTCCAGATACGATAACATCAGATTGAGGTTTTGGTGTTCATTCTGCATTTTTGGAAGGGTTTCCAGGATTTCTTTTGAGTAAATGAATTTATCTTACTGTAATGTATTTACCAACAGACGGATGGTCAGACGAAGAGAGTAAATTAGATGGAAGACAGGTTTCGGGTTTGTGTCATTGACTTTCAAGGCAGCTGGGAGGATCATATTCCACTGATAGAGTTCGCTTATAACAACAGCTATCAAGCGACGACCGGCATGGCTCCATATGAGGCACTGTACGGGAGACCCTGTAGATCACCGATATGTTGGGCAGAGCCAGAGGATAGTTTGATGCTTAGACCAGAACTTGTGAGGCAAACTACCGAGAAGGTAGCGTTGATCAGGGAGCGGATTCTAGGCGCTCAGAGTTAGCAGAAGAGTTATGCAGATAAGAGGCGAAGACCCCTAGAGTACCAGATTGGGGATTTGGTTATACTGAAGGTATCGCCTATGAAAGGCGTACAGCGATTCGGGAGGCAAGGAAAGCTTGCACCGAGATATATTAGAACTTTTCGGATTTTGGGAGCGCATTGGAGCTGTGTTATACAGACTAGGTCTTCCAGCTTCTATGTCTAGTATACACAATGTACTCCATATTTCTATGCTCAAGAAACACTTGCATGATGAGGAGCGGCAATGAGTGTTGGATGCACCAGAGATTGAGCTTAGGGATAATTTGTCAACTATTGAGATTCCAGTGCCCATACTTGCTAGAGAAGACGAGAGACTCAGGAACGAGGTGATTCCATTGGTGAAAGTTCAATGGAACCGAAGTGGAGTTGAGGAAGCTTCTTGGGAGCGCGAGGAGGACATGCGACGCGACTACCCACACTTATTCGAGCAGGTAAACTAATTAAAGTATTTATGGTACGACTTCTTATTTGTACATTTATATCTAATATATATTGATAATTATATTTAACACTAGAATGAAGGTATTTTCACTTAATTCTTAATCTTTCGGAACACATGGTATATACATGGGGGGTTCCTTGTTTGGATTTTTCACCCGACGTACTAGTTCCGTTAGATTAGGGGTTAGGTAAGAATATTATCATTTTAGATCGTTAAGTATGAATATCGCTTTATGCTTAACTAGTATTTAGTATTGCGAAATGTGTATATGTGCGGGTTGGATTGGACCCTTGTCATGCTTTTCAACTATCTTTATGAGTTGCATATGATTTCCTGAATTTCGAGGACGAAATTCTTTTAAGGGGATAAGAATGTAAGACCCCGTTGATTTTGATAATCCATATATGTGAATATTAGTGAAAACGCAATATTCAATATGCAAAAATTATTTTCATGGCATGGTCATGCATGAAATCTAGCATTTTGAGCTTATGAGAATGTGTATATGCATTAGTTATGAGGTTGAGTTTACATTTTTGCAAATCATAAGCATTAGAGTCGAAGAACTCAGTTTTCAGCTCATGAGTCGACCCATGACTGTCATGAGTCGACTCATGATATCATCTCCCTTTGTCATAAGTCTCTGCTGAGTCGACTCATTATATTATGAGTCGACCCATGAGTCATGAGTCGACCCATGACTGTCATGAGTCGACTCATCGGGGTTTTTCTAGTTTTCTGGGACGGGTTTGTTTGGGGTTTCGGGTCGGGTTATATCGCCTCATATATAGTTCCCTCCACCCGAAAACAGCCTTCTTCATCAGAAAACCCAAGAGAAACCCTAGCCTCCTCTTCCCCTCAAAACCCTAGCTCGTTTTTGGGTCTTCTTGGGCGATTTCTGGGGGAGTTCAGCGGCTTTTTTAGGATTTCAGCGAAGGGAACTTGTCATTCATCACATCTGAGGCGAGTAACATCTCGCCAAACCCCTCTCCCACGTTTTTAATAGTTTACAATTGTTTTCCATGAGTTTTATTGAGCCCAAGATTTATTTTCAAGTATAAATCAATATTCTTGATAGGGTTAATGCTAGAAATCATGTATTTCGGATTTTAAATCCCCACCAACAAGTTTTGATGAAAACCCAGATCTGAAATTTTATTTAAAGAATAAACATAAAAGTTTTATTTTGATTAAATGCTTTCTTTCATGTATAGGAGTTAAATGTGGGATTTAACCTACAAGAAAATCGTTTCTCATAATAAATATGTTTTTCTCACTGTCTCATAGTTTAGAATTGATAGTTATGGAGGTGTAAATCAGTGCAATGTAAGTATGGATCGAGGTGAAGAGTTGTAGTTTCGAAATACCCAATCTTCAGCCCGTGAGTCGACTCATGACTCATCATGAGTCGACTCATCAGGCTGAGTCGACCCATGACTGTCATGAGTCGACTCACGAAGTCTCTTCCTGTTGCCAGTAGTGTCTGCTGAGTTGACTCGTCATATTATGGGTCGACCCATGAGACATGAGTTGACTCATAACTGACCATGAGTCGACTCATCGCAGTATTTCCTGTTTTGTTTGTTCCTGTCTAGTTACCTGCCGAGTACATACATATATACAGTGTTCATATATTCGAGGGTGCTGTTTATCATTCTTGAATATGAGAAGTTTGCCTTGTTTATCGGGTATTAAATTGTAGTGTTTATGTTTTCATTCTACTTAGTCCTCGTGTTGGACATGCATTACTGATTAGTCCTCGTGTTGGACATTCTTTTCATTTAGTCCTCGTGTTGGACATTCACTTTATTTAGTCCTCGTGTTGGACATTCTTTTCATTTAGTCCTCGTGTTGGACATTCACTTTATTTAGTCCTCGTGTTGGACACTCACTTTACTTAGTCCTTGTGTTGGACATTCATTTCACCCAGTCCTCGTATTGGACATGCATTTCTGTTTAGTCCTCGTGTTGGACACTCTTTCCATTAAGTCCTCGTGCAGGACATTCATATAATATATATATAGTCTATGTGTTGGATACTTATTCGTTTTCAGACATGACACTCATTGTGGCCATGACATGATTACACTTATCGGTAGAAATGGGTTTGTATTTGTTTTCTTTATTGTTTCTTGTATTAGACCTCAGGTTTGGTATTTAGGGATTTACAATTTGAGATACAAGGTATATACATGAGGGTTTCCTTGTTTGGATTATTTCGCTCGACGTACCTATGCTCGTGTTGTAATTTCCTAAGTACCAAAACCCATTTTTTTGTTAGGATAAATGATTTATATTATTATGTATTAACTGTATGTTCTATATACAACAAGCCCTTTCCCTTGGGGTTGGTTGTGATGTTGCTTGCTAGCGCTTTGACGCTCGTTGTCCCTCCCCCTTTCAGGTAACGAGCCAGGAGCCCGGAGAGTCGCAGGTTGATGGCGATATACTTTAGCTTTAGCTGTCTATTTAGTTATATTTTCTTTCTAGCTCCACTGTAGACATTTGTGTAAACATTTGAGAGTTTTATTCTAGAAGTTGTAAAGGTTGTGTGCCTTATTTCCTTTTTGTCAGTCATTATGTACTTTGAGACATGTTGAGGTCTCCAGATCTTTATTATTCATTTCAGACTTGAACTATGTATTTCAGCTTATTTGATTGATGAAAGGTATAAATTTAAGTCCTATCATTTCATCAAGCAATTGTTATAAAACCTTCTACTTGCTTTGTACTACACCTGTTGTTGATTCCACTAGAGAGATAGTAATTGTGATGGTGAAACATGTTATTGCACGGTGTGGTGCATGGCAGGTTTGACATTTCTGGTTTCACCTCGGACTGCAGCCTTGTGTGAACCCAGGGGCGTCACAGTAATGTAAAGAAGTGATCCAATCATACATCGATAAAGCTTTTGATCAATATTTTTAACATTTTTATCTTTGTCAAGTGATATAGTTGTACTCATTGGTGTTGGTTTTCTAGTAGTGTTGTCCAATCCAAAGCGTTTGAGTAATTCTTTAGCATATTTGTTTTGGTTGATAAAAATTCCTTCCTTTAATTGTTTGATTTGAAGTCCAAGAAAGAAGTTGAGTTCGCCTATGTGACTCATTTCAAATTCATTCTGTATAGTCTTAGCAAACTCCTGACAAAGATCATTGTTAGTAGAACCAAATATTATATCATCTATATATATTTGAATTAATAATATATCATTATTTATTTTTTTAATAAATAGTGTAGAATCAACTTTCCCAATTTCAAATCCGAAAGTCAAAAGAAAGTTCTTTACTCTATCATACTAGGCACGAGGTTCTTGTTTAAGACCATATAAAGCTTTCTTAAGTTTGAAAATATGGCTTGGAAAACTTTCACATTCAAATCTGGGAGGTTGTTCTACAAAAACTTCTTCTTTAATAAAATCATATAAAAATGCGCTTTTAACATCCATTTGATATAGTTTAAAATTCATATAACATGCAAATGGAAGTAAAATTCTTATAGATTCTAAACGAGCAACCGGTGAATAGGTTTCATCATAATCAATATCTTCTTATTGATTATATAACCTTGTGCAACCAATCTGGCTTTGTTTCTAATAAGTTTTCCAGATTCATCTTATTTATTTTAAAATATTCATTTAATTCCTATAATGGATTTATCTTGAGGTCTAGGTACAAGATCCCAAATGTTATTTCTTGTGAATTGGTTGAATTCCTTATGCATAGTAATTATCCAAAAATCATCTTTACATGTCTCTTTAATATTTTTAGGTTCTATTGTAGAAACAAAAGCAACATGTGTAAATAAATTTTATAATGATCTAGTTTGAACACCACGAGAAATATCACCAATGATCAAATCACATGGATAATTTCTAACTTCTACATATGCTTTAGGTAAAACATTAGTATCATTAAAATTATTAATATTAATAGGAGATGGTTGATCATTAACATCATCATCATCATCATTATTATTATCACTAGTATTAACATAAGATTCATCAAAAAAAACATGCATTGATTCTTCTATTGTAGAAATCTTTTTATTAAAAATTCTATAAGCATTACTATCCATAGAATAACCTACAAAAATACCTTCATCTGATTTAGAATCGAACTTGTCTAAGTTTTCTTTTGTATTTAATATATAGCATTTACATCCAAATACTTTAAAATAAGAAACTTTAGGAATGCAATTGTAAAATAATACAAAATTTGTTTTATTTAAAATAGGTCTTAATAAAATTCTATTTTGAACATAACATGCAGTATTAATTGCTTCTGGCCAAAAATATTTAGCTAAATTAGACTCAACTAACATTATTCTAGCACATTTTTGTAAAGTTTTATTTGTCCTTTCAATAACTCAATTTTATTGAGGAGTGTAAGGAAATAAAAATTCATGTGAAATATCATCTTTATTACAAAAATTAGAAAATAATTCATTTTCAAATTCACCACCATGATCACTTCTAATAGTGACAACAGTAGTGAATTTTTCACTTTGTATCTTTTTACAAAATATAGAAAACTCATCAAAAGCATCATTCTTATGTTTTAAAAATATAACACATGTATATCTTGAATAATCATCAACGACGATAAATACATATCTACTTTCATTTAAAGATGCAATTCTAGAAGGACCAAATAGATCCATATATAATAATTCTAATGGTCTACTTGTAGAAACAATACATTTAGATTTAAAAGTTGATTTATGTATTTTTCCTTATTTACACGCGTCACAAAAATAATTTTTTCTTACTTACAATTTTAGGTAAACCATTTACCAAATTATTTTTAAAAATACGTGAAATATTTTTCAAATTAATATGTCCACATCTTCTATACTATAATAATGAATTATCTAAAGATGCAAGTAAGCAATGATCATTTGAATAAAAATTCATGGATAAAACATATATATCTTTCTTTCTAAAACCTTTAAATAAGATATTTTTTAAATCATGATCATATATAAGACATGAATCTTTTTCAAATATGAATTTAAAATTATTATCACATAGTTGACTTATACTTAGAAGATTATGTTTTAAACCATCTACTAATAAAACATTTGCTATTAGAGGTTTGTCAATGTTACCTATTGTTCCAATATCTATTACTTGACATTTATTTTTAGGGAAAAATATGTCCAGGCCCCAAAAGTTGGAACTTCGTGTGACGAGCCCCCTTGTATTTTGCCCCATGTGTATAAGCCCCAAATACACATAGTATTTGCGACGAGGCCCTAAAGTAACTTTTTTCAAAAAAAGCCCAGCGGAAGTTATGATCGTGCCCCTCTGATGGGACTGAACTCGGTTAATGCGCCCCATCCCTATTCAAGTACCCTCCCTCTATTTCTCTCTCTTCCACCGCTTAGGAGCCTCAAAAACACTTCATCTTTCTAATTTCTGTTCGGATTTTAACAGTTCTAGGGTTTTTGCCAGAAAAATATCGTCCATTGAAGGATCCGTTAACGACTATGAGATCGTTCATCGAGACGAGTCGAAGGGCAAAGACGTTTCATCTGTGGTTGGCAGCACGAAGGAAGCTACTCTAACCCTTATGGAAATGCAAAAGCAGGCAATAAAATAGCGAGCCCGGAAAAAAGAACGACAATAGCTGGTCGTACCAACAAACTCCCCCCCCCCCAAAAAAAAAAACAGTAAGTGCTATGTTATCCAGTATTTAGGAACTCGACCTAATTTTCCCTAATTTCAGTTCATCTTAAATAATGCTAGGTTTTACCATAGTATTATTAGTTCTAGTCTGAGTCCACATGAGTTCTAGTTTGAGTCCAATGTTAGTTCTACATTGAGTCCAATGTTAGTTCTATAACAGTACACGTTAGTTCTATTAGATTCCTATTAGTGTTAGGTCTAATATGAGTTCATAGGTCTTATTGAACTTACAAATTCAAAATATTTTTGTAAGAAAAAAGTTGCTCTTACAGGTATAGCCGTATCACTAAGGTTAACCGCCAATATCGGGGCCTATTGGGAATTCATGAAGTGAATTACCCCGAAGATTCGTTAGTAGCATAGGAATGCATAGGGTGGTTCTATATTTGAGCATTATATTATATTTGGGGCTCCTGCACCTGATCGGCTCACACTTTAATTGCTGCTGAGCTATTTTGACAGAGATAATAACACATTTTCAATACCTTATTCAAAAAGTGGGTGTGTGAAAAATGTTAAATTTGATTTGCAATGGGTCCATAACCAAACTTATTTCCTAATTTATGAGGAAGTCATAAGTATCTATTAGGACTCAAGAAGCAGAATATGGGTGGAATACTTCGCTAATCTTTTCATTTCTGAAGATGGTAAGAAGTTAAAAAAAGTAGAAACCACCCAACGTAAACATCTCAAAGGGCAACTGGAAAGGCTAGTGGAATCTACAGAAAAGCGGGATATCCAGGATTTTGTTCTGCTACAAATCCTGTACCAATGCTCTATGATATGGAGTCCAAGAGCTAGGGAAGGCATCCCTAGACCCTTACTCAAGTACCTGGACAACATTGAGAGGGTCAATTCTGTTTCATGGGCCTGATTCTTTTATGATAAAATTATCAGGGGTATTGGAGTTGCTTTGGGAGGAAAGGAGAAACGAGGGGTCACATATGTCCTAGGTTGCATGACACTATTGTTTGTAAGTTTCATATTTTACTTATCTTGGTTCATTCTAGTTCTAATTTGCATCGTGTGAGTTCTAATTCATACCATGTTAGCTCTAATCTACACCATATTAGTTCTATCGCAGATTTTGTTAGTTCTAATTTGTGTCGTGTGAATTTTAATTTATGCCTTATTAGTTTTAAGATATACCATGTTAGTTCTAGCTTTACCTATGCTAGTTCTAACATAGGTCATGTTAGTTCTACCTGGGCTCATGATGGTTCTAACATAGTTTATGTTTTTTCTAATTAATGCCTTAGTCCTAATTTACACCATGTTAGTTCTAGCTGTACCTATATTTTACTCTCTTTGGTGTAGTCTAGTATTATTCTAAATGCTAAATATATTTGCTATAGCTTTGGTATTACGAGATGACCGGCATAAAGAAATATGTTCTTGTAGACTGCTCCAGACCTCCAATGACAAATTGGGTATCAGAGGATGCGAAAGTCCCATCTATGAAGGTGGAGACAATTACGGCAAAGGCTAAGTCAACGTTAATAACGTTTGTCCATAGCCCTATTGTGGAGGTCCCTTCTCCAAGTTATGTTCATGCACTTCCCGCTGTACAGAGGGGTGAAGTTGTGCATCATAAGCGTCAGGTAAAGAGGAAGGCTATCCAAGAGGAAACTACTAAGAACTTCTCAATAGGCTACGTAAGTATTCTGTTATGTTAAGTTGTACTCATTTCACACTAACTGCAAACAATATCCTAATTATGTGTAACCCTACTTTAAATTATAATCTCTTATTAATAACAGATCATAGCAAAGCATATTGATGTTGCTTTTGACGATGAAGAGGAGATCAATGTTCTTTCCGTTGAGCAGCAACTTAAATTTTGGAGAAATTCTACTAAATTTCTTAAACGACTATTAGTTGCTACAAAGCAGAATAAGAGTACATATTGTAAAGAATTCATGATTGAGATAAATAGGCTACACAAGATAATTGAAAAATTTGGAAGACATGATGAGATTATAGACCCGGAGGTGCTGAAGGCGAATATTAAATAGAAAATTGCAAATAAAATGAGGAAGAAGTGACGGGTAGCTCAAGAGGAATAGAAGTCCAAACTAGGCAGTGTATATAAGGAAGACCCTACCATGCAAGAACATGTACATAAGATTGTTTAAGAGGATGTGAAGCATCCTGTTGACGATGTTGATATAGAAGAGGAGCATGTTATTTCAGAAGGGAAGAATGTAGATAGTAAGGTTGACCTAAATGTAGATAGTAAGGTTGAGGATAGTGTAGATCTCGAGGTGAAACATGTAGATAAGGAAGAGGAGCATATTAAACATGAAAAATTTATTGTAGATAACAAAGGTTTTGATGAGGATCTACTGATGGTGTAGATAAGGAGGAGGATATCGTAGATAAGGAGGAGGAGAATCCAGATAAGTTGGAGGAGAATGTTGATAGAGAAGGGGAGAATGTCGATAGTATGGTTAACGGGAATATAGATAGTAAGGTTGAGGATAATGTATATATGGAGGAGGAACATGTGGATAGGAAAGAGGATCATGTTGAACATGAAAAGGTTATTGTAGATAACAAAGATGCAGATGAGAGTCAGGTTCTAGGCAAAGTCGTAGAGGCGTTGGAAGCACAGGAGGAAGAGGATCTTGTGAATATTGAACATGATGTGGACAAACCTGTAGAAGTTCTAACAAGCAATGTGGAAGCAAAGGGTTGCCCACAGCCAAGAAGGGTAAGCAGGAGATATAAATGGAAGAGGACCCCATATACTGAAGGAAAAAGAAAGAAAAAGGAAAAAAATGAAGTAGAAATACTTGAAAGTCCTGAAAATGTAAAACTAGTTGACAAAGTTACTCATTTTTACCCTGGTAATCAAATCCCCACTTGGGATGTGTTGAGTTTGAAGCCAATAACAGATGACAAGGTAGCTCTATTAGGAGAGCTGAATAAAGAGATTCCAGACCCTACATTGTTTAACGTACGCATAATAGATAGCACAGGTGCTTTTGTACATAATTTAAAGATACCATTTCTAGTAGCAGTCAGACTCGACAAAGCTCAAATCGAGAGCCTAACCAAATTTTGCTCTCAGAAGATTCCCAGGTAAGTTTTAGTTGACTATTTATATGCTAATTCGTCACATATTAGTCCTAATTCATGTTAGTTCTAATTTTTAGAAGATATAATGTTATAGTAGCATCCAACAACAGTATTAACAGAGAAGAGTTATTATATTTCCTTTGTGGTAGCCGGCTTGACGACAATGTTAGATTATACATGCTTAATAAATGAAAATGTCTCGTTTAAATTGAATTTTAATGTTTCATAACAATTACAGATGGAAGAAGTAGTATTAGACATGCTTAACCAAGAGGCATATGACAAAGGATATGAAGTCGTATCAGTGTTCTTTCTTGTAAGAACATGCTATTTCTAAATTCACCGTGTTAGCTTTGATTGAAATGCATGTTAGTTCTTGTTGGATCCATGCTAGTTATACCATGAGTCACGTTAGTTCTAGTTGGCGTAAAGTTAGACCTACCATAAGTCATGTTAGTTCTAGCGCAATTCATGTCAGTTCTAGTTTATGCCGTGTTAGTTCTAATCTATACCATGTTAGTTCTATTCTTTGGCGTGTTAGGTCTAATTTATACGTTTCTAGATCTTGTTGGATTCATGCTAGTTATACCATGAGTCACGTTAGTTCTAGTTGTCGTCAAGTTATGACTACCATAAGTCATGATAGTTCTAATGTAAGCGTTAGTTCTAACTGATGTCGTGTTAGTTCTAATGTGGACAATGTTAGTTCTAATTTGTACCATGTAGTTCTATTATGTAACATGTTAATTCTAATTTGTACATTGTTAGTTCTATTGTATAGCAATCCAAGCTCATGTTAGTTCTAATTTCAACTCATACATGATGTGTTTGCAGCACTCACTCTATGGCTTCAAGCCGAACAATTACAAACTATATTTGACATATTAACAAATATACTGCATTCCGCATGGAGCATCTGTTGATCCCTTTGGTCAGGGATGATCATTGGCATCATGTTGAAGTTGATTTCAAAGATAAGGTCGTCAAGCATTACAGTTTTGCTGGGCACGAAGCTTGGATGGAGCCTGTTAATAAAATCATAAACTACTTTGATGCCCATAATATTGATTTTGTTGAGCAAAATATGCGCAGAGTATTTAGATATCAATCCATCAAATATGAGCAAAAAAGAGGGCGGTTAGTTCCAATGTCTAAATTATGTTAATTTGTGTTAGTATTAGATATTACAAAAATGTCTAATTTAGCCTTCTATGTTACAGATTTGACTATGGTGTGTTCGTCTACCTCTTTATAAAATCAATAATTGAAGACCGCTCAACATTACGGGTTAATCCTCCGATCGATATCCCTGAAGCTATACGAGCAAGACTTGTCGCATAACTATTATTTGCTGGTTATGAACAAAGACATAAAGAAGAAACAGTATACAGTGATGAATGATATACTCATACAAATACAATAATGTAGGTATATTTAATTGAAAATGCTTGTTATCAGATGTATTGTTGGTTCGAAAAGAGTACGTTTTACCTAAAATGGCATGTTGTGTTAGTCCCACTTCGTGTTGGCTCTAACTTCGTGTTGGTTCCAAAGAATAAAACTAACATCGCAGCTATTAGATGTGCTCTCACTAGCACTAACGTTCTAAAAGTTTAGAAGTAACACGCCATAGATTAGAACTGACGCTGGAGGGGCTAGAACTAACATCGAAGCTATTAGAAGCGATCTCACTAGAACTCATGCTATAAACAGATTAGAACTAACACGCCACAAATTAGAACTGATGTTAGAGGGGCTAGGACTAACACCCAGCACTATAGAACTAACATCACAGCTATTAGATGCGCTCTCACTAAAACTAGTTCTCTAAACAGATTAGAACTAACCCGCCACAGATTAAAACTGATGCTGGAGGGGCTAGGACTATCACGCAACACGATAGAACTAACATCGAAGCTATTAGAGGCGATCTCACTAGAACTCACGCTACAAACAGGTTAGAACTAACACGTCACAGATTAGAACTGACGCTGGAGGGGCTAGGACTAACACACAACATGATAGAACTAACAACGAAGCTATTAGAGGTGATCTCACAAGAACTAATACTCTAAACCGATTAGAACTAACTCGCCATCGCCTAGAACTTATGCTAGAGGGGCTAGGACTAACGCGCAGCACGATTGAACTAACATCAAAGTTATTAGAGGCAATCTTACTAGAACTCACACTATAAACAAATTAGAACTAACACGCCAATGCCTAGAACTGACGGTGAAGGCACTAGGACTAACACACAGCACGATAGAACTAACATCGCTGCTATTAGAGACGCTCTCACTAGAACTAGCACTCTATTAGAAAAAACTCATCATCGCCTAAAACTAACGATGGAGGGCGTGGACTAACACGCAGAATGATAGAACTAACATCGCAACTATTAGATGCACTCTTACTAGAACTAGCGCTCTAAACAGATTAGAACTAATATGCAATAGATTAGAACTAACGCTGGAGGGGTTAGGACTAACACGCAGCACGATAGAACTAACATCGAATCTATTAGAGATGATCTCACTAGAACTCACGCTATAAATAGATTAGAACTAACACGTCACAGATTAGAACTGACGTTGGAGGGGCTAGGACTAATACGCAGGACGATAGAACTAACATCGCATCTATTAGAAGCGCTCTCGATAGAACTTACGTTCTAAATAGACTAGAACTAACATGCCAACGCTTAGAACTGATGCTGAAGGGGCTAGGACTAACACACAGCATGATAAAATTAACATCGCAGCTATTAGAGATGATCTCACTAGAACAATGCTCTAAACATATTAGAACTAACTCGCCATCGCCTAGAACTGATGCTGATACACAGCACGATAGAACTAACTCGCAGCTATTAGATGCATTCTCACTAGAACTAGCTCTCTAAACAGATTAGAACTAACACGCCACAAATTAGAACTGACGCTGGAGGGGCTAGGACTAACACGCAACACGATAGAACTAAAATTGAAGCTATTTGAGGAGATCTCACTAGAACTCATGCTATAAATAGATTAGAACTAACACGCCATAGATTAGAACTGACGTTGGTGGGTCTAGGACTAACACGCAGCATGATAGAACTAACATCACAGCTATTAGAAGCGTTCTCGCTAGAACTCACGCACTAAACTGATTAGAACTAACACGCCAACGCCTAGAACTGATGCTGAAGGGGCAAGGACTAAGACACAGCATGATAGAACTAACATTGCAGCTATTACAGACGCTCTCACTAGAACTAGTGCTCTAAACAGATTAGAACTAACTCGCCATCGGCTAGAACTGACGCTAGAGGGGCTAGGACTAACACGCAGCACGATAGAACTAACATCGTAGCTATTAGATGCACTCTCACTAGAACTAGTGCTCTAAACAGATTAGAACTAACACGCCACAGATTAGAACTGATGCTGGAGGGGCTAAGACTAACACGCAGCATAAAAAAACTAACATCGAAGCTATTAGAGGCGATCTTACTACAACTCATGCTATAAACAGTTTAGAACTAACACACCACAGATTAGAACTGGCGATGGAGGGGCTAGGCCTAACACGTAGTACGATAGAACTAACATCGCTTGAACTCATGCTCTAATTAGATTAGAACTAACACGCCATCGCCTAGTACTGACACTGAAGGGGCTAGGACTAACACGCAACATAATAGAACTAATATCACAGCTATTAGAGGTGATCTCATTAGAATAACGCTTTAAACAGATTAGAACTGAGTCGCCAACACCTCAAACTGACGCTGGAGGGGCTAGGACTAACACGCAGCACGATAGAACTAATATCGCAGCTATTAGATGCGCTCTCACCAAAACTAATGCTCTAAACAGATTAAAACTAATACACTAACGCCTAAAACTGATGCTAAAGGGGCTAGGACTAACACGCAACACGATAGAACTAACATCGTAGCTATTAGAGGCGATCTCACTAGAACAACGCTCTAAACAGATTAGAATCAACTCGCCATCGCCTAGAACTAACGCTGGAGGGGCTAGGACTAACACGCAACATAATAGAACTAACATCGAATCTATTAGAGGTGATCTCATTAGAACTCATGCTATAAACATATTAGAACTAACACGTCACAGATTAGAACTGACGCTAGAGGGGCTAGGACTAACACACAGCACGATAGAACTAACATCGCAACTATTAGATATGCACTCACTAGAACTAGCACTCTAAACAGATTAGAACTAACATACCACAGATTAGAACTGACGCGGGAGGGGCTAGGACTAACACACAACATGATAGAACTAACATCGAAGCAATTAGAGGCAATCTCACTAGAACTCACGCTATAAATAGATTAGAACTGACGCTCAAGGGGTTAGGACTAACACGTAGCATGATAGAACTAACATCGCAGCTATTAAATGCACTCTCACTTGAACAAATGCTCTAAACAAATTAGAATTAACACTCCAATGCCTAGAATTGACACTGAAGGGTTTAGGACTAACACGCAGCACGATAGAACTAACATCGCAGCTATTAGAGGCGATCTCACTAGAACAAAGCTCTAAACAGATTAGAACTAACTCACCATCGCCTAGAACTAATGCAAAAGGGGCTAGGACTAATATGCAGTATGATAGAACTAACATCGTAGCTATTAGAGGCGATCTCACTAGAACAACGCTCTAAACAGATTAAATAAGACTCGCTATCGCCTAGAACTAACGCTAGAGGGACTAGGACTAACATGCTAATGCCTAGAACTAACATCGATGCTATTAGATACTAATGCTCTAAAGAGATTAGAACTAACACGCTAATGCCTAGAACTAACACTGGAGGGGTTAGGACTAGCACGCAGCACGATAGAACTAACATCGAAGCTATTAGAGGCGTTCTCACTTGAACTAGCGCTCTAAACAGATTAGAACTAACTCACCATCGCCTGGAACTGACGCTGGAGGGGCTAGGACTAATACGCAGCATGATAGAACTAAAATCGTTGCTATTGGAGGCGCTCTCACTAGAACTCATGCTCTAAACAGATTAGAACTAACACGCCACAGATTTGAACTGATACTAAAGGGGCTAGGACTAACACGCAGCACGATAGAACTAACATCGAAGCTATTAGAGGCGCTCTTACTAGAAATCATGCTCTAAATAGCTATTATTTTTTTATTTGTTTAATTTGTCACATGTACTCTATTCGCATTCTTCCACGAAAGGACTTTCCATTACAGCCAATTGTCCCTCCAGCTTTTCGCTTTTTTTTAATATATATCCCATCACACTAACAAATCACTTCATATATTCACGTGTTCCCAAGTCAGGTAAGGTGGTCTATTATCATAAATAATTAATTATGTTCTTCAATGGATATTCACGGCACCACCATTCTTCTTCTGCCCCCAGCGAAGGCGCTTCTCTAAACCCCATCCCCTGCTAAATAACTAAAACCTAGCGCCATCGATTTCCATCATCATCCCTCACAAATGGCTAAGGATCTTTCTTGTGTACACTACCATGGGACAGGGCAGAGCTCTGGAGATTGTCAATATGGAATTACCGCTCGTGCCCCTCCGAGGATGCTTACCATCCCGGCCAACACCTCCTACACCATCCGACATCTTTCTTCTTATGCCATCTTCAATCTTGATAGAGGCCATCCATCCATGCAGGAGCTCTGAGAGATGATGGCCTACCACTTCAATCTTAGGATATGGTCCCATCAAATCAAGGAGGCGGTAGGGCACAGCTTCATGGTGCAGTTTCCATCTGATCCAATTCTTGTCCAAGCTATTGAACTAGGACTGATAGATATGATCACATTAAGGGCAGATTTCGCCATTGGAGTGAGGATCTGAGGCTAGTAACTTTGCCCCAACCCTTTCTAGTATGGATTCGCCTATTCAATCTCCCATACCACCTCTGAAATTTTGAATTTCCGCAATATCTGCCATTGGTATCGGTAAATGTGTCATGTGCTCCAGGGAAGCCATAACAAATTTTAACTTCGAAGACTGCAAAGTTCTTCTCAAGGTTAGGGATTTATCTAAAATCCCTACGAAGCTTGGGTTTTGTTACATCTTTCTGATGGACGGTAACATAAAGGAAGGATACGTCATCACACAAGTCCAATGCGTAGGGAATTTGGAGAGGGCTCAAGGATCCTCACGCCTTAACTTAGGGCCCCAGTGTGAGCATCCTTTTAGGACCGACCCCGAATTAATTAAGGTTAGTTAAGATGGCAGACACATGACGGTCGAGAGAGACTAATGGCAGCTGTTTCTTCGTAATCAAGGGGTCGGGGTGCTAATTTTTTGAGGGCTCTCCCCACCGATAATGCTCCTCTCCCTTTAAACTCCGTCAGCTCACACAGTAGCTCAGCGGAATCTAGCTCTCCTTCCTCAAAGCACAGTAAGCCAAGACCTTAAAAAAGGAAGGCGAGTAATAGTGAAAAGGGTTTCTTAGACCGATTCTTCTCCAGCGAGGGTAGCAACAAATAAGGATGAATATCATTACATATTGCATCCCCCCGTCCAGTTAGTTCTTATTAAATATTGCTTATCTGGAAAAGAGTTTGTTAAGAATTGGAACCCAAATGCAGTGATATTTTTATTCTTATATATGATTATAACTGATGGTGTGTTAGTTCTCATTTATTTAAAGCGTTAGTTCTAGTAAAGAATTCAAATAAGTGCGTGAGTTCAAGTGAGAGCGCCTCTAATAGCTTCGATGTTAGTTCTATCGTGCTGCGTGTTAGTCCTAGCCCCTCCAGCGTCAGATCTAGGCGATTGCGAATTAGTTCTAATCTATTTAGAGCGATAGTTCTAGTGAGAGCATATCTAATAGCTGTGATATTAGTTCTATCGTGTTGCGTGTTAGTCCTAGCACATTCAGTGTCAATTCTAGGTGTTGGCGTATTAATTCTAATCTGTTTATAGCATGAGTTCTAGTGAGATCGTCTCTAATAGCTTCGATGTTAGTTCTATCGTGCTGCGTATTAGTCCTAGCCCCTCCAGCGTCAGTTTTAGGAAATGGCGAGTTAGTTCTATTTGTTTAGAGCGCTAGTTCTAGTGAGATTACCTCTAATAGCTTCGATGTTAGTTCTATCGTGCTGCGTGTTAGTCCTAGCCCCTCCAGCGTTAGTTCTAATCTATGACATGTTAGTTCTAATCTGTTTATAGCGTGAGTTCTAGTGAGATTGCCTCTAATAGCTTCGATGTTAGTTCTATTGTGCTGCGTGTTAGTCCTAACCCCTCTAGCATCAGTTCTAATCTGTAGCGTGTAAGTTCTAATCTGTTTAGAGTGTGAGTTGTAGTGAGAGTGATTCTAATAGCTGCAATATTAGTTCTATCATGCTGCGTGTTAGTCCTAGCCCCTCCAACGTCAGTTCTAGTCTATGGCGTGTTAGTTCTAATCTGTTTAGAGCATGAGTTCTAGTGAGAGCACTTCTAATAGTTGTGATGTTAGTTCTACCGTAGTGCGTGTTAGTCCTAGCCCCTCTGGCATCAGTTCTAATTTGTGGCGTGTTAGTTCTAATCTTGTGAGAATGCCTCTAATAGCTTTGATGTTAGTTCTATCGTGCTGCATGTTAGTCCTGGCCTCTCCAGCATCAGTTCCAATCTGTGGTATGTTAGTTCTAATCTGTTTAGAGTGTGAGTGCTAGCGGGAGCACCTCTAATAGCTTTGTTATTAGTTCTATCGTGCTGCGTGTTAGTCCTAGCCCCTCCAGTATCAGTTCTAATCTATGGCATGTTTGTTCTAATCTGTTTAGAGTGTAAGTTCTAGTGAGAGCGTCTCTAATAGTTGCAATGTTAGTTCTATCGTGCTGCGTGTTAGTCCTAGCCACTTCAACGTCAGTTCTAGGTGTTGGCGTGTTAGTTATAATATGTTTATAGCATGAATTCTAGTAAGATCGCCTCTAATAGCTTCAATGTTAGTTCTATCGTGCTGCGTGTTAGTCCTAGCCCCTCCAGCGTCAGTTCTAGGCGATGGCGAGTTAGTTCTAATCTGTTTAGAGTATTGTTCTAGTAAGATCATCTCTGGTAGCTACGATGTTAGTTCTATCGTACTGCGTGTTAGTCTTTGCCCCTCCAGCATCAGTTCTAATCTATGACGTGTTAGTTCTAATCTTTAGAGTGTTAGTGCTAGTGAGAGCACCTCTAATAGTTCGATGTTAGTTCTATCATACTGCGTGTTAGTGTAGAAGTAAATTTTGATCTCCCGAAACAGGGATTTTATTTGTATTGATAAGAATAGCTTATTACAAACTAATGAATCAAAATTATAACAGAAGCGGAGGGAATGCCCTCATTGTTTAACGTGGGGACTTTGGTAGCAATAGGACGCCTCACTCAGTTCTCGCACCGAGTTTGCTTCCCTTGGACGATTCGAGCGAAGTTGCAGGCGAGCTTCAGTACGTAGTAGAAGCTCATGCTGATCGAGTTCGACTATACCCGAGGCCAAACAGGGGCTTGTGCTTGGAGAGTGTCACGCCCCGCTTCCCAAAATACCCGGGAATCGGAATGTGAACAAGCCCGCGACGTATTAGATTGAGAAGAAATATACACTATCTTTTTTTTCTTTTTTTTTCTTTTTCTTCTCAATCCAATACGCTAAGCATCTGGAAATAAATACAATGCGAAGTCACAGGTCCCCGATCACAATCAGCAAGAATATAATAGACAAACTCAGAATAAAAATATCATATCACAAATAGGATAACATCCGAGACATAATAATATAGGTCAAACGTGCCCTTATACAAAAACTATCTGAATGAAATACTGAAGAATATAAAATACACTGATCAAAAGGAAATGAAGGTGCTACAAAACAAACTGAAAGGAAATAACTAAGCTACGGCTTCTTCTTCTGCTCCATCTGCTAGACACTCCTGCTGAGAATACTCAGCTCTGGCGTATCTCCAAGCTGGACCTGTTCTTCCTCTAAGTCTGACGTACACCAGAGAAAACAGGTGTACGTCAGGTGCATGGCACACGGCAAGACCCCATAAAAGAAAATAGAACGAACGAAAACCCAAGCGAAAAACGATACGATAACAAAAAGACAAAGAAAACGTACAACTGAAAATCTAACAAAATCAATCAAGTAGCAAGTCGATCATGCAACTAGCGATCAGAACAATCAACCAACCAACATGGTCATACCACTAGATAGAATTAATACTTAAAAATCTATAACAAGAGACGTAGTACGTCGAGCGAAATAATCCAAACAAGGAAACCCTCATGTATATACCATATGTCTCAAATTATAGATAATTAGATATTAATCCCGGTCTATGTTTGAAAAGATAATACAACTGATCCGTATCTCACAAAAAGTCATATCTAGCCTAGAAACGAGGTCAAGTAACTAGTCATCCTATAACAGGTCACTGGTCACATCTCACACAGAGTCAACGCTCCTATCACCGGATAACTGGTGTTCGCAGGAAAATTCATGTCTTTCTTCATTGATATCATTACCATCTCAATAACTGTTTATCGGTTACAAAGATCCGGTCTTTTTATAAGATCCGGTTACAATGAAAATCAAAAATAAGAAAAAGAAAGATTACAAATTTTATCCTTATTTGCCGAACGAATCGCGAGCTCCTGTTATGCGGTCACTCGCTTTGGTGGGTTCTTTGCCTGCGCCGGGGTTAATCCGTGGACCACCGCGTGATCTCGATCCGGTCGGATCTACACGATATGACGGGTATTATTCCACCAAGGGAATAATAGCCGGGAGGGATTGTTTCACCAAGGAAACAACCGCTCGATGCTCGGGATCTAAGAACCAAGCTTAGATCCGGAGTGTGATCGTGTAGATCTCAGATCCGATCCTCTCGAACTCCTGCCTTATTTGGCGTTGACGATCGCCGAGCACCGGATCTGGAAGTCCAAGCCTTCAAGCCTTCAAAGTTGAGATCTTTTTTTTAGATCTGAGTCTTCAATCCAGCAGGGCTTCGCCTCCTCCAAAATCCAACCTCTGAACCAAATGAGCACAAGGCCTATTTATAGGCACTCAGAACTGTGCATTTGCACAGTTCTGGGCCTAGCCACCTGTGGGTGGCTCGGCTCTTGGCCGAGCCACCCTGAGGTGGCTCGACCTTGGCTGAGCCACCCTAGGGTGGCTCGGCCACCGATCCACCTCAGGGTGGCTCGGCTAAAGCCGAGTCCCCGGGTGTTTGTCCGTTTCGCCGTTTTCCGGTGTTTCCGGTTCTCCGTTGTTCGGATTTGATTCGGTTTGTGGTTGACTTGATCTGGAATCGATTTGTTAACTTGATTCCAAATATGACAGTTAATCCGCTTCTGAGTTCGAGTCCGGAATTGATCTTGATTCGATCGTTATATCACCGAGTTCGCTCTTGTTTAGATGACTCGGTGATTCCCCGAAACGTTGGTTTGATTCCGTGTGCGAGTGGATGCGTTCCAATGCTTGGGTGCGATTTGTTGGCTTCGTCGCCTTGTTAACCTGCTCCGTTGCGTATGGCTTGGCTTCGGCGTTAGCGGGATAACGGTCGTGCTTGGATACGTCGCTCGATGGTCCGTTTGTTGAATTGGCGTCGTCGAGCTGTGATAAGGGACCTATAGGCAATTTTATACGCCTACAGATACCCCCTCCAAAGTATTTCAGTCTCGTTCTTTTATAGAAGAGTCTGGAATACTTTGGATGTGATTGTCCCAACCTTCAGTCGGTGCAACAGGACTTTAGAATGGCTTCTGTTCTTGATTCCTTCAGCCCTCCAGGTTGTTCGGTGCTTTGTCGAACTTCTGTAAGGATTCCGGTGCTGCATTTATTGTCTGACCGTCTGTTGGAACTTTGAACCTGAAGTCAATTCTTGATTTCTTGATTTTTAGCTCGAGTTGGTTGCTTCAACATAGAACTGATCATCGATTGATGGCGTCGTCCGGCGTTTGAGCTTCATTGCGACGCGTTGTCCGGCGTCCAGGCTTCATTGTAATGCGCTGTTCGATGTTTGACACAGTTTATACTCGTACGTCTGCTGGAGTATACACAGTTTAAGCTCTTAAGGTATTGGAGCATGGCGGATACTCGAGTCACGAGACCAACCCATAGAATTGATGCGTCAATGACTCGTACTTATAGAATTTTTGGCAAATTCTCAGCCATCAACGGATTTGATAAGCCTTTACCGACTACCGTTTGAGTCGGGCTAGCATGTAGATTGTTTAAGTCCGTTCCGTATGTGACGTTAAGCTAAAAGAGTTAACCCTTTTAGTGCTACGATATTGAATACGTAGACTTCGTCTTTCTCCTGTGAAAAGACTAAACAGCAACGTGTATGAGACGTTGACTTAGGATTTTTGGCAAATCCTCAGCCTTCAACGGATTTGAGGTGCTCTTACCGATTACCGTTTGAATCGGGCTTACATGCGGATTGTTTAAATCCGTTCCGCATGTGACGTTGTGCTAAAGGAATGAACTCCTTTAGACTTTGTGCTATGATGTTGAATACATAGACTTTACCACTTGTTACGGGAATAGGCTACCCGGCGACGCGTGTGAGGCGCTGACTTTAGGATTTTTGGCTAACCCCCAGCCTTAAACGGATTTGATTAGCCTTTACCGACTACCGTTTGAGTCGGGCTAGCATGCGAATTATTTAAATCCGTTCGCATGTAACGTTGTGCTCAGAGATTGAATTCTCTAAGACTTTGTGCTATGATGTCGAATACATAGACTTCGCCATTGTTATGAGAATAGGCTACCCAGCAACGTGTATTAGACGTTGGCTTATCCCTACTTAGGCTTCGGGATAAAGGTCCCCAGAATCGAACTCTGGTATCTTTTTCAATCGGAAAAAGACTAAACCGGCGACACGTGTTAGGCGTCGACTTATCCTTTCTTAGGATTCAGGATGAAATTCCCCATGCGTGTAAGGCATGGATTTCGGTGTTATTAATAACAACCTGCCACAATGTTGAATATGTGGACGAGTGTTCTTTTTAAACGGTTAAGAACTAACCGACGGCGCGTGTTAGGCGCGGACTTATCCTTGCTTAGGTTTCAGGATAAAATACCCCAGAATCGAACTCTGGTGTCTTTTTCAATCGGAAAAAGACTAAACCGGCAGCGCGTGTTAGGCGCAGACTTATCCCTGCTTAGGATTCGGGATAAACTTCCTATGATGAATCCCAAAATTCTTGGAAAAGGATTGGTGTGGGAAGGAAGAATTTTATATTCTATTCCCAGTTGGAAAGGAGACTCGAGGTGGGATCTCCACCCCCAGAATCCGGAACGGTGAAACTGAGAGTGGGATCTCCACTCCGAGAATCGAAGAGATTCGGATAACCCTAACTGTCGGAAGGTTTGATTATCGAACTAAAGATAAATTTCTCGTTTATCGAGAGTGAATTGTGGTTTTGGTCCTAACTGTAGGAAGGTTTGACCAAGCGGGAGTTTGAGATGACCCTAACTGTAGGAAGGTTTGATCACTCGATTTGAAAGTGGACCTCTCGTTCATTGGAGGAATCGAGAGGGAATTTTGGTTGTGGTCCTCACTGTAGGAAGGTTTGACCAAGTGGGAGGTTTAAAACGATCCTAACTGTAAGAAGGTTTGATCGTTCGATTTGTGGGCCTCTCGTTCATTGAAAGAATCGAGAGGGGATTTTGGTTTTGGTCCTAACTGTAGGAAGGTTTGACCAAGTGAAAAGTGAGAGTGAGAGTACAAATCACCGTAGGAATGTTGATTCGTACAAATCACTCAAAGGGGGATCCTGATGTTAAGTGATAAAGACTTAACAAAAACGGGGTTCTGACAATTCGTCAGTGATTTCAAGAGTGTTTAGTGTTTATCACTTTATTCATAATGATCGGGTTATCCCTAAGAATATTATATTTAACATTCTTTCGGGAACTTCCCGTTACATGAATTATCGACCCCCAGCTTTCTTTACAAAACTGGGTGCACGATCGGGTTATCCTTAAGAGTACCACGCACGGCACTCTCCAGGAACTTTTCGTGGAAGAAAGGAAATAGTTTAGACTCATATACCTATTGGAGTATTAAGAAGCAGTTTATACTCATATACTTTTTGGAGTGTCAGGAAGCAGTTTATACTCATATACCGGTCGGAGTTTTGGGATACAGTTTATACTCGTGCACCCACTGGAGTTTCGCCGTTCTTGACTGGCTTATTCTAGCGTTATGACGCCGGCTTCAACCAAGGTCTGGATACTGTTCTTTAGAGTAAAGCAGGCCTTGGTGGGATGAAGGATCCTCCTGTGGTATGCGCAGTACTTCGGATCCGCAGTGTTGTCAGCTTCCTCCTGATTCGTGATCGGTGGGAGCTTGATCTTGTTATTGTCTAGGAGGGATTTGAAGATGGCTGGAACATCTTCGTCCTTGAAGGAGTACTCTTTTTGAGACCTCTGATCCGAAGTCTTCTGTTGTCTCCGGGACTACTGTTACGACGTTTGATTAGCGTCAACAGCCGCTGCAGGTGTTTTTCCCTTACCACGGGAGGCGAAGTTTGAGTTTGGAGGATTAGTTGTTGATTGACTTCTCTCGGCCTTCTTCCTTCGGAGGAATCGTTCGGCTTGCTCCCCTCGAACCTTCAAATCTTTCCAAGTGTTGGACGGCACTGTTCCCATTGCTTCCAGCACGTCCAATGAAAGATTGTTGTGGCAAGTCTGAAGAATGAACTCTTCAGTGATCGGGTCCCGGCAATTCAACGCCTTGTTCCGGAACCTTTTGACGAAGGTTTCGACTAACTCCCCGTCCTTTTGTTTCTCGTCGAGCAACGTTCCGATGGATATCTCGGTGTCGTCGTCGAAGAAGTTAGCGAGGAACTTTGTCTCCATGTCGTCCCAGCTATTCACGCTTCCTTGCTTAAGGCGGCGATACCAATCAAAGGCGGCTCCGCGAAGAGTGCCAACGAATGACCGCACCATCAGAGGATCGTTGCTAGAGATAACACCCAGGTGCGATTTGAAATAAATCAAATGCTGAGTGGGGGAACCTTTCCCATCGAACGGCGTGAAGTTGATTAGACTAAACTTCGTCGGGTAGGGGATTGACTCCCACTCCCTTGGGTATGGACAATGAATGCCCGTTTTCTTCACCTCTTGAGCGGTCATCAAGGTATTGATTTTGCTCTCGAGGCTTTTGATCTTCAAGTTTTCACTTGTATCTTCGTTGGCATCCTCATTACCACCCCCTGCGTTGATGGGAGGGTCATTGGCATTATGAGTTTCATTTGCACCTGTGTCCTCATCTTCCAGATTGTTCTGGTTACGACAACTTGATTCACCTTGTTGGTTCCTCAGTGCCTGGAGTTGTTGGTCATGCATCTCTTTCATAGTCTGCATGGCCATCTGCATCTCGAGCCTGAAGCTCTCCTGTTGTTTGGCCATGGCTTCTTCGAGCATCTTGGCCACTTGTTCCGCGCTTATCATGAATGACTCTCGGGGTTCTCCTTCGCTGGATACGGTGTTGTCAGACGCAACCGCAGAGCAGGCGTCCGATTCCTCATCTTCTGAAGGTGGTCTTATCCGAACCCTCCCATACGTTCTTTGTGAGATGGCTCCGGACCGCAAACGGGTTAGACGCTGGGATGCATTCAGAATCGACTCGAGATCATCTCGTGCCAATGTCCCCTTGTTGGTCATGTTAGCGGTGACCCTCGGGAATTCTCCGTCTTCAACCACCGCTCTCCTTCGTCGGAAACGCCTAGGCCTTGACTTTGGCGTCTCAGTGCTGAGTCTTTCAAACACCAAGACTCTTTCGGGGACCGTCTTAGTGCAATTACACTGAGATAATACTGCCCGAATGAGTTTGGAACAGGGGCATTGAGCTTCGAGCCTACGAGGACTTCTCTTTCTGGCTCTGCTCGTACCTCCAGCACGATAGTACAGCTCGTCCGTATGAAGGTCGGAGCAACTTATCGCGTGTTGGCACGACTTCTCAGGTATAACGTCATCGTCATCGGACGACAACGTTTCCTTCTGAGGATGAATCGCCTTCTTCGGGCTTTCGAGAGTCACGCATCTTAAAACGCGCCTTTGTGGGCGTGAATTTTCAACGGGCTCCCGAACCTTGATGCGTAAATTGGCACGCGCAGTAACCTTGAACTCCTTGTAATGCTGAGAGTGATAGCGACTCCCAGCATGTTGAGTCGTTCGGGGCTCTCTCATCGGGCCCAAACGATCTTGAATTGGAGCTTTGCCTCTTTCATCGGGGATTGGACCGAGGCGTTCCAAAATTGACCTCCTTCTTCGGGATGGTTCCGTAGGATCTCCCGGAGCAATTGTAGGGATCATCGGCGATTTGAGTTGGCTCGCCGGAGATTGAACCTGCTTCGAAGGCTGTAACGATTGTGCCTTAACCTGAATCGCCGTTTCAGATTTTGGCCTCCATACTTGGCGGGTTGGGGGCGGTTTCTTTGCCACCGCCTTCTGCAGCCTTCTACGGGCTTCTTCAATTTGAGCCCGTGCTTGCGCTGATAGTGCGCGGCGCTTGCGAATGCGCTCCTCCAGCGTTGATCGGTTCCATTTGACGCGGATCCATTCGTCCGTCGGCGGCTTGGAGGAGTTGCCATTCATCGGTTGTTGAGGCCGTTTACCTCTTTTGTTCTTCAGATCCGCCTTGTAGCGAACTCCGTCAACAGATTCCATGGCCTTTGCGAATTGTTTCGCAAGGCGTTGCCGTTGCCTTTGGCGGGCTCTCTTCGAGAGAGTCACTACGCCCCCTGCGGCAGAAGGGTTGGCCAGAGTAGATCCGACCTGGTTGGAGGTTGGGGAGATCTCACCCAATGCAGCTTCGGCATCAAACGGGGCGAGATCTTCGTTGGTAGCTTCAACATCTTCGTACCAACGAAGTTTCCTCTTGGAGGAGAACTTTGGAGACTTGGACTTGCGGGAGGAGGTAGATCCGGATGAGGACGACAGGTACGCCTCGAACTTCTGTTGGTCGAACTCGTATTCGACCTCCTCCACGACCGGGATCAGGATCCGCGGCTGCGACGCAACGATCTCGTCGGCGAGATCGGTGGCTCCCACTGTGGTCGCCAGATTGTTCGCGGGAAAATTCATGTCTTTCTTCATTGATATCATTGCCATCTCAATAACTGTTTATCGGTTACAAAGTTTCGGTCTTTTTATAAGATCCGGTTACAATGAAAATCAAAAATAAGAAAAAGAAAGATTACAAATTTTATCCTTATTTGCCGAACGAATCGTGAGCTCCTGTTATGCGGTCACTCACTTTGGTGGGTTCTTTGCCTGCGCCGGGGTTAATCCGTGGACCACCG
>BQKN01062969.1:43399-63942 GCA_022839385.1 Asparagus kiusianus
ATAATACAACGTATTGTTTAAAATGACACGTAACAGCATCGATAACGCAACAAATAAATTCCATAAATTTTCACCGCATAAAATTAATTTATGAATATTAATATCATTTAAATAAATATAAAACTTAGACTTTAAATCATAGAAAATTGTAGAAATTTAAGAAAAATACAAATACTCTTTTAAAATCATAATTAAATATTTTAAAATACCAAAAATTTATTTTAACTAATATCAAAATTTCATGGTCCTTACAGAGAGATCTACCATGCAAGAACTTGCAAAGAGCCTAAGAGCCTCAAGTCTAAGAGTTCAGACGAGTCTCTTCAAATGAGGGAGCCTTTAGCCGACGAGCCAAGGTTCAATCTTTGGAAGATTAGCCAGCTTAGCAAGCAGCAGCTAATCAACCTCTTTCACATTTGCTGAAAGTGGCTTTAAATAGGCAAGGGATGGCATGGGTCATCCCTCGATTTGTGGGATTTGACCACTAGTAGGGGTGAGGGAGCCAGCTGCCCTAGCTATGGGATGTGACCACTTAGGGGGTCCTGTCAGCCACCCTGTTCTTGCTAGGTGAGGAGCGCCATGCTTTCACCCTTGATTCGTGGGATTTAACCACAGATGTGACTGTTCCCATACTCTAAGTGGGTAGCTGACAATGATGGCGGGTTTCTAGTTGTTAGGCGAGCTTAGTCCGCGCAGGCGAGGTGCAGGCTGTCAGGCGAGGCTGTGCAGGCCAGGCTGTGCAGGTGAAGCTGTGCAGGTGAGGCTGTGCAGGCGAAGCTGTGCAGGTGAAGCTGTGCAGGCAAGGCTATGCAGGCAAGGCTGTGCAGGCGAGTAGGCGAACAGGCGAGCTGGCAGTTCAGGCGAGCTCCGAGTGTTGACAGGAGAGCTTGCTCTTCAGGCGAGCTTTAGTCTTGCAGACAGACTTCCTTACAGGCGAACTTTACCCTTTTCAAGCGAGCTTCAGCCTTTAGGCGAGCTTGGTCATCAGGCGAGCTGCAAGCATGTAGGCGAGCTTCAAGTCTTCAGGCGAGCCCGGATCATGCAGACGAGCTTCAAACTGTCAAGCGAGCTCTATAGGCGAGGCTGTGCAGGTGAGCTTTCCTTATGCAGGTGAGCTTCAGTCGTTCAGGCATACTAAGCTCCTTTGCAGGCGAGCTCGCTCTTCAGGCGAGCTTCAGAAGTTGCCACGAAGAACGGGTCGTAACTTTCAAACCATAAGTCAGAATTTGACGAAATATATATGAAAATCGGCTATCTCGACCAGACGGAGCCAACCAAACCCACCCCATAGGGTTTAGTTTGCTTTTGTCTGTTTCGCCAAATTCCTTCCGGTTTGAGAGATATCAGCGTTTTTTTCTTTTTAGCTATTTCGGACGAGGTTTTAGCAGTCTTGTTCTGAACTTCTCTAATAGGGATAAAGGCAATTTTTATTGCCTATAGTTAGTCCTACCCCCTCCAGCATCAGTTCTAATCTGTGGTGTGTTAGTTCTAATCTATTCTTTAGCGTGTATCTTCCTATCTTGTTAGTTGTTATGTTACTTACAACTTTTCATCTAGTTTAAGCTGGTGTTACTTCTCATTTAACAAGAAAAAACTTTCAATCGGCAAAAAATGAAATATTTTGTGCATACCAAGATCAAAACACTATCAACATATCAAACACTTAGTCAGCGATAGGTTTATTATATGTTTTATGGTTATGACCTACCAAATGACATCGAGAATATTTAACTGGCCGTGTGTAAGAAGTTCTGTTGTTGATACGTCTGGTTTTATTTCTCCCTTTCCTTTTTGTTGTAAGTGGAGGTAGGATCTGTATCTCAAATCCTTTGGCACGATGCGCTTCTCATAGTCAGGGATAGGGTAGAGGATTGGCTCGTAGCTTTTTTTAAAGGCTTCAACCGTCATAAATGAGTCACAGAACTAGTAGATATCCCTTTTCATAAACATAATGGTTGCACATGCATGTTTGCAAGGGACACGGGTTACATCCCACCCACGACAAGTGCATGTTTTATTGTCTAGATCCACTTGACATGATCTATGGGATTGTACCTTAAATAATCCTGTGTGGGACTGACGAACCTCCAATGGACGGCCATTTTCCATGTTCTCTTTGAGGGTAAGTTCAACTTTGGGGCGAAGAAATTGATTCCAACTTTCAGCCATGACTCGTCGCTCATTCATGCGAACGATAATCCGTTTACGTATGTACTCTACCAGTTGAAGTATCCGTAGAAGCCTAGCCTCATGTATCCATTTGTTGAATGACTCTACAACAATTGATGTAACGTGACCGTATCTAAAACATAACAGGGAATTCGTCAAAACTTATAGTTAGTTCGTCTGAGTCATTATTAGTTCTATCTACTTCTGTGTAAATTCTAACTGCCCTCATGCTAGTTCTAGCTGTTGCTGTGTTAGTTCTAGGTGTTAACGGTTAGTTCTATCTCTAGATAACTTTAAGTTCTATTTTAAATGTTGGTTCTATTGGATATGTTAGTTTTGGTTGTGTTATTGTTAATTCTATTATAGAATTTTACGTCTAGATTCATTAGACAAGTGGCTTATAATAGATAAGTAATGAAATAGCTTATAACTTACCTTACTCAAGGGAAAAACGCATTGACCCAGTTCTCTGGAGCATAGTTCATCACAATATTGTATGCTCTTTCGTCAACAAGTCTAATGTCATCCATATAATCGTTCCATTCTGCTCTAGTATATTTGTAACAGGCAGATTGTAATAGATTACCCAAGATCTGAGTATCCTTTGATTTGAATCCCAAATCCTTCAACTTTGTCCTGAAGTTCTCAACTAGATGCAGCACAAATCAAGAGTGTATAGAATTTGAGAAAAATTCTCTAACTGCTTCTCTGATCCCCTTATCCGCATCTAAAATTATCACTAGCTTGTGTGGAGGGTTGTATGGATCTGGACTTTCATAGAGAATAGACCACAAACCTAGAAAGAGTTGTGGTTACCATACACGAATTAGAGTTAACAAGGAAAGAGCTAGAACTATCATAACCTGCAATAGAACTAACATGGCTCGGGATAGAACTAACCTTGTAAGAACCACTTCTAGTTAACGTTATTTTTTTGATCGCATATGCAATAGGCCAATGGAAACATTCCCTGATTTCCATTATATGCTACATCGCTTAGGAGTATACATTTGAATCGATCTTTCAGAAAGGTACCATCCAAAAATACAAGTGGTCTACATCCGTGTAAAAAACCATTTATGCAGGCGGCATAGCAGATGAATAGCTTTGAAAACCTCCCCTCATGCTGTTCAACATGAATATAGCTACCTGGGTTTATCTTCTTGACCTTTTCTACATACCTAGAAAATTGAAGATTAAGCTTTAGTACCAACATTACAAAATTAGTATAAACAACGTCACATAAATGAAAATAGTTTGTCTATTGTAGATATCATCTTCTATTTACCTTCATAATTGATCGTAGGACTCATCGACATCACCAAATAATTGCTCTTGTGCTCTTTCTTTACCCCACCAAATATTACTATAATCGACCCTAATCCCATACGAACTTAGAAACTCCTTTTGAACGTTAATAGGTCGTATATCCGGTCGTACCTTTAACATGGGTTATAATTAGGTAGCAATGAATTGCCGAGAGGCTCTAGATTGCCCTGCATTATTGTCATACTGCCCACAATTGTGACTGTCCATGAACCTTTTGATTTCAAGTTTATTATCATTTTTTGGTGGAGAGGCAAATAATATCCACGGGCAATTTTTGGTTTCCTTAAACCGACAAAAAACTCGAATACGTTTCGGTTCATTCTTCCCAAACTCGTATTTGAATTTTTTTTGCCATGGAGTAATATAGCAAGGCTAATCTTAACTCCTTCGCACTTTCAAATCGTTGTCCCTCACCGGTTAAAGCTGTGTGCCACCAAGCAGGAATCAACTCTGATCTGCTAATCATGTTATCAATCTTCAAAATATTATCTCCGGAAGGATTGTCATTGGGATTCTTATCTAGAACACTTGTGGATGACAACACCGGCGGGCCACAGTCTATACTTTTTGAGTTCAAACTATTAGAAACGCTATAAATATTAAGAACATAAAAATAATAATTATAAACTACATACTGCTTGCAGTTAGAATCAATTAGGACTAGCAAGAACTTACAAGAAAACCATAAGAGCTAACAGTTCATTGATTAGAACTAACATATTCGACCACAAATTGAACTTGAGCTAAAATTAATAATAAATTGTATAGAACTGACATAATAGCTATTAGAACTAACAATATAACCATTAGGACTAACAAGACATAAATTAGAACTAACAAACTTTACAGTGCTTCCAACATATGGAACTAGATATAGAACTAGCAATAAATCTAGTAGAACTAACAAAATAGTGATTAGAACTAACAAAGAAACCATTAGAACTAACATATGGAGCCTAACAAAGAACTTCTTAACGATAAATCGATTAGAACTAACAGGACCAATATTACAACTAACATACGATCGAATTAGAACTGAAGTCCAGTTAAACCTAATAAGAAGACGATTAGAACTAATAAGAAGACGATTAGAACTAATAAGAAGATGATTAGAACTAATTGATTTTACAGTTGATACGAGTCGCCGTGCGAGCACCTTTGATCGTGAAGTTATCAAAGGTGAGTTGAGAAGAGGATGATAGAAACACAAGAATAATTCAGTATGTGGCGAAGGAAAATACACTCTCTAGATTATGATATAAAAAGATAACAATTCCTCTCTCACAATCTCACTAGAATCGAGAACAAACTCTCAATTCTCTCTAAACCCTAATCTCTCTTTATTATAATCTCTCTTTGATTACACCTGATTGATTAGAAACCCTAAACAATCCCTTATATAGGTGTAACAACGTGGATGGCAAAGTGGTAAATAACCAAGCCCAAACCCCATAGGAATTCGTGCAAATAGAAACCCAAAAAACCAGTAAACCATCGATGAGTCGACTCATGTGCATGTATGAGTCGACTCATGATAGTTATGAGTCGACCGGATAGAAACTTCTGACAAAACTGCTAGGCTTCGTGAGTTAACTCATGATAGTCATGAGTCGACTAGTCAGAAACTTCTGACAAACGGCTAGGCTTCGTGAGTCAACTCATGATAGGGATGAGTTGACTCAACCTGATGAGTCGACTCATGTGCATGTATGAGTTGACTCACGAGCTAAAAACTGGACGCTTCGATTCTTTAAATCGTCGTCTCGTTCCACGCTTTGACCTGTGTTCCACTGTATTATTTTACACATCTATTCTCAAGTTACCATGAGAATCATCTATCCTCAAACTCCCATGAAAATTGCTAAATTCTGAAGAGGAGATACACTCGTATCATGGCAGATACACCCGTATCATGAGTCCCCCCTTTAGGAACTTGAAGTCCTATTCAATTAGAACTTCAGCTTAGGAAACTCACGAGCTCTTCCATCCCTTTCTGTACCACCTAGCCTTGCTAGGTACCTGATATCGACATACAACTGGAAACGACTCCTTCGTTTCTCGCCTCATCGTAGTCATCTTCCGCTCCAACATGCAACTCCTTTTCGATGGCTCGTCATGAAGTCTAATGCACAGCGAGAGGAACTTCTTGCTTGCATTCACTAGCCTCTTTGCTCGCATCACTGTCGCCAAGTTTGCCTCCCTCAAAAGAGAAGCCGAACGAAATATGAACTTTTCATCATCCTTGGTGAATGTGTACTTCTGAGCCTATCATTCGTAGATCGCGTATCTATCCCACGAGTACGAATTGCCCAGTATAACCTGACAAATATCCAATGGAACAACATCACACGTGACCTCGTCAATATACGACTCGTGGAGCACAAATCTGACAGTGTATTGATCAACTACACTTAGTCTCATCTCCTTCTGAATCCACCCTAACGGATAGGGTTTCGGATGCTTAACTGTCTTCAGACCCAGATTCTGAACCAAGGCCGCGGATATCAAATTCTTTTCACTACCTGGATCAACAATGGCATCAACCAAGCTGGTCTTCACTTGTAACTTTAGCACAAAAAACTGCTCTCGCGGGTCTTCGTCCTCTTTCGTGGTCTATTTTCCTAGCATAAGATTGAGACTACTGTTGGGCTCTGTCATCCCAGGAACTTCCTTCGGACCCTGTGCTATCACATATACCTTTTTCTCCTCTTTCTTCTTAAACCACTTTAGCTTCAGATGAGGATACTTCTCCCAGCATCGATCAGCGATATGTCCTGTCTTCTCGTAGTGACTACAAATCAATTCTGCTCTTCCTGGATCACTCTTCTTCTCCTCCTTATGTTTGGAACCACTAGACTCACCTCCCGTCTGTTTTGCATCTCCTTTTGCCTCGTTGCTCTTCTTTTGCTTGCCCTCGATGGCAATAGCTTTCACGCTTGCCTCTGCAATAGACTCGACCGTGAATAGCTTCATTTCCTTCCGGATATATTCGTTCAGACCCGCCATGTACTTTATGAAGATGGAGTATTCATCAATCGCGACGTTTAGAACCATCGCCTGTTGCTGGAACTCTATCGTGTACTCTTGAACGGTCTGATTGAATCTTTGGCGCAAACCGTACCACTTGTACTAACGCTCCTCAAGGAACCCCACTAGATAGAACTGCTTTCTCAGTAGCTCCTTAAACTTGTTTCACGACCCCGCCTTCTTTTCCTACTTGTAGTAGGATTTCCACCACGTCAACGCATGCCCTGAAAGCTTCAAAGTCGTGAACACAATCTTCTCCTTAGATGAATATCCATAGAGAGTGAAATACATCTCCATACGGTCGATCCAATCATCGAGCTTCTCCACATTAACACTTCCATCATAAACAGGAATCTCCACCTTAAAATAAATTTTCAAATTCTGGTAGTAATTCTTACCCACTTGATGTGGAGCAGTCTTAACAATCTCGGCCTCCTCATCAGAACCAGTTTTCTCACCCTCTCCATCGGACTCTTCGAGCTTCTTCTTACCCTTCGAAGAAGATTCCTCTTTTTTGTCCTTTCCATTGATGAGACCTACAAGATGATTGAGTGTAGAATCGATCGTCTCGATCTGCTTCTCCATTACATTAAGTCTTGCTGAATTATCCCCTTCAGTCATTTTTGTTAGACCCTAGAGGGGTGGTGATTAGGGTCTTATGCTAATCTAATTCGATTAAATACCAATTAAAAATACTTAATAAATATATTCTTGCAAAATAGATATACGAGAGATATAAGCAAGAATAAGCAATATGAACAATGAGATATATCTTATATGATGAAATATATATGAAAGGATATATAAACTAACACAAGATGACATATCCTACCAAAGAGATATACAATATGATATATGCAAGGATATGTAGACTAACACAAGGGTAAACAATATGAACTAGTATGGATCATATAAATAATGAGCTAATGACAATGGCGACAAGAAATATAAACACAAGTATAAATAAACGCCAAAGCACACTCAAACACAAGATATGATCACAAAGTTCGGACCTTCCGTCCTACGTCTCCGTTCCCCACTCTCGGAGAGAAATCCATTATCACAAACAGGTTTTCTACGCTCACCCGAATAACGTTTACACCTTATAGTGTCGGTTTTCAACGCTCACCGATCAACGTCACTCCTCACACTCAGTTTTTTAGTTCACCGAAAACTTCACAACACACTCGGTTTTCTAGCTCACCGAAAACCTTACAACACTCACAATGTAACAAATATAAATTTGTTCTCTACAATAGATGAGAACTCAATTAAGCACAACTCAATGTTACAATCTCTCACAACCCTAATATACTATGTATGCAAATACAATAAGCTCAAGTGGGTGTGTGTAACAATGAGATAAAATCAAATCTAAACTCAATACAAAACTAGCTTTAATGGAAATGATAATTAACAAATAATTAATAAATAAAAGCTAGAGTAGAGTTTAGAAAACTTCTCAATAGATCAAGATGGAGAGATGGAGATTGGAGCCCAAACAAGAAGATGATCTCCTCCACTTGTGAAAACTTCTTCACAAACAAAACAAATCCTTAAACACACTTAAACCCTTATTTAAAACTTGTTTAAAAACTTCTTGGCTTAGTTGAGAGACTGAGATCAAAGAGGGTATTTATAGCCTCCAAAACCTCAGCCAAAAACCCCAAACCAAATGACAAAAACAGCCCCAGCAACGGTAACAAAAATAGCCGTTAGAAACAAAACTGACAGAGCGGCGGTCGACCGAAAGAATTCGCGGTTGACCGCGATGCAGATCTGAAACTGAGAATACAAGCATAACTTCGTCGGTCGACCGGTGCGGTCGACCGATGGAAATTTCGAGCTCTCGGTCGACCGTACCGGTCGACCGACAAACTCTCTTCTGCCCACTATCGACTAAACATATGAGCGGTCGACCGGTGCGGTCGACCGATAACTGATACTACAGAAAACTCGTTCTAAAAACTGTTTTTCTGATTTTAAAACAATGTTTAAAAACATTAAATAAATTCAAAAAAAATGTAAAGGGGAATAATTGTAGACATGATAATAAACATGCTACAATGACTGGTTTCTAAAAAGGACTTCCCAAATGAAAAATATCATCATTTTACAAAATAGTCCAAAACATAAAAATGTAAACACATGAGTTTGATGTTTTGACCTAAACCAACTTTTGAAACTTTACAAAATAATTTTATAGACTTGAAGAAAGATGTAAACTATTGTTATGAAATATATAAACAATGAATGTAGTATTTTATCAAAATACACATATAATGCACTAAAACATGATTTCATTGAACTAACTAAAATTGATATTGATGAAATCATATATATGCATAAAAGTATGAAACAAAAATATGTTTTCTAATTATATTCAATTGTTTCATAGTAAAACTTGAAAACTATCAAACCAAAACATATATGTATATATATACAAAACCAAAACGTATATGTGTGTATATGATTGAGCTTAAAGTACTAACACACATAATATAAATCATAAACTACATTACCCAAGCAATCTTGATCTTCAATGAGCTCTACTTGGTACACATGCGGATGAAGCTTGAACTTGATCTTTAACTTTGAATTGCAAGGCTTCAACCTAACATTCCGCCAACCTCCATTTGATGTGATCGTGTAGGCTCAATCCATCCAACCTCCAACAACGTTGTTTGTCTATAATACATAGGAAAACACAAACACTAGACAAACAACATTAGTGGTAAATTGTTTGTTAAACATCATCAAAACAAGAAGGCCAACAATTTTCTCCTTCCTTAATTTCTGGACTCCTTCTAATGAAATAAGGATCTCGCCTAGCTTCTTGTATTACGATCGAGTCAGGATCATACACAGGATGCCCCCTTCACAGGATCTGATCGCTCTAATACCAACTTGGTACGAGTCGCCATGCGAGCACCTTTGATCTTGGAATTACCAAAGGTGAGTTGAGAAGAGGATGATAGAAACACAAGAATAATTTAGTATGTGGCGAAGGAAAATACCCTCTCTAGATTATTATATGAAAAGATTACAATTCCTCTCTCACATTCTCACTAGAATCGAGAACAAACTCTCAATTCTCTCTAAACCCTAATCTCTCTTGATTAGAATCTCTCTTTGCTTACATCTGATTAATTAGAAACCCTAAACAATCCTTTATATAAGTGTAACAACGTGGATGGCAAAGTGGTAAATAACCAAGCCCAAACCACACAGGAATTCGTTCAAATAGAAACCCAAACGAACTAGGAAACCATCGATGAGTCGACTCATGTGTATATATGAGTCGACTTTTGACATGGGTCGACTCATGACAGTCATGAGTCGACCGGTCAGAAACTTCTGACAAAACTGCTGGGCTTCGTGAGTCGACTCATGACAGTCATGAGTTGACTTGTCAGAAACTTCTAACAAACGGCTGGGCATTGTGAGTCGACTCATGATAGGCATGAGTCGATTCAACCTGATGAGTCAACTCATGTGCATGTATGAGTCGACTCATGAGCTAAAAACTAGACGTTTCGATTCTTTGATTTGCCGTCTCATTCCACGCTTCGACCTGCGTTCCACTGTATTGTTTTATAACTCTATTCTTAAGTTACCATGAGAATCATCTATCATCAAGCTCCCATGAGGATCACTAAGTTCTAAAGAGGAGATACACTCGTATCATTGCAGATACACCCGTATCAACAATCAACCTACATGTCTTGTCGGACTTTCTTGTTTTCTTGTTTATTCGAAGAATCATCTGCTTCTTTAAAAGCTTGCATGTGAATCTCTTCCAGTCCAAGATTGTAGCAATGCTCGACTATAGACGTCAGATCCCCCTCGTTCTCAATAGGAAAATTTAAGCTTCTAACTGTTTCATCTTCGTATGCCAAAATTAATGACTCATATGGAAGATCTAATCTCTCTGACACATCAACTTGAGATCCAAGATGGTGGTTGAAGAGTTACTCTTCAAGAATATCGCTTTATACCTCGAAGAGACAATGCAGATGATGTCCTTCTCAACCATTTTAAAGGGAAGGTAAGAGTAATGGAGAGAATTTTTGTCTTAGTATGAATAATGGATAACTAAATAGTTATTGCTCATGATAGAGTAAAAAAAAGGAGGAAATTTGCCTCCATTTTTATCATCATATCGCATTAATAAGAAGTGACTACTGTTTCGGGACAAGGCCTCGTCTGGGAAAGAAAGAGAAGGGCAAAATTAGCTTTTTTACAAAACACAATCTGCTTTTAGTATAATGCTGACGTGGAGGGGGTTTGAAACATTAAACGTTACTTTTTAGGGCTATTCAACATAGGGAAAAATACAAGAGGGCTCGTCATACGAAGTTCTAAGTTTTGGGGCTTGGACACATTTTCCCCTTATTTTTATCTCCAAATGTAACTGTGCCTCCCTTTTTGTATTGAATTGAAAACAACATTTGAGAGTTTCCAGTCATGTGTTTGGAACATCTACTATCTAGTATCCACTTTTCTTTTTGAGGTACATAAAAAATAAACATTTAAGTATTGGTACCCTTTTATGTTGGGTCCATTAGGTTAGCACTTAGGATACTAAATCTACTTGGAATTTGGTTTTTCTTTGTTAACATAAATATAATATTTGAATTGCATATGCTTTTCTTAAAATTTAAAATATAAGTATTTCTTTCATGCATACTAACATTTTTAGGCACCCAAATAAATAAAATAAAGCATGATTATTTTTAGCATGAATATTCCTTGTTAATGGTGCATGGAATTTTCTAACATTGTTATTCATAGAAGATGATGCATGATTTGTACTAGAAACATTTTCATACTTCTTATGAACATACCCTAAACCAAATTTTTGACTAGAAGACTTTTGAAAAGATAACAAATCATTCAAGTCTTCTTTTCCTTTATTAAACTTATTTACATTTAAGAATAACTCTTCATATTTAAGTTTAAGTGAATCTATACTCTTATCCATATCTGAAATTTTATTTTTCATAACGTTACATTCAGATTTAAGATAGACATTATTTTTAGTTAATAACATATTTTTAGAAAATAATTTGTCATTTAATTCCTTTAATTCTTCAATTTGTGAAGAATTTGAGAAAACTAATTCTAAGTTCAATCTATCATTTTTATTTTTTAATATCTTATAATTAGTATTTAAATCCTTAAACTAAAAATAAAGTTCTTTAAAAGCATCTAAAAGTTCTTCATTGTCTAAAGAATTATTTACTTCATCTTGTGCCATGAAGCACATATGAGCGGATTCTTCTCTTTCTTCTTCTTCCTCGAAAGAGGATGAATCGTCGCTATCATCCCAAGTCACCGTAATAGTCTTCTTCTTCTTCTTTTTCTTGAAGTTATTAGAGTTGTTAGAATTTGTAGACTTTGACTTTGACTTGAGTAGTGGACAATCCTTTTTATGTGACCTGGCTTATTACAATTGAAACACTAAGAAAAGTCATTAGTATTCTTAAACTTATTTGGGTTGAACTTACCTTTCTTAAGAAATCATTTGAATTTCTTAGTAATCATTGCAATATCCTCATCATCTTCGTCAGATTCATCGGTGTTGGGGAGGATGCATTGAAGGCAAGTATCTTCTTCTTCTTTGGCTCGTCATCCTTCTATCTATCTTCAATTTGAACTTCATATGCCATCAAATTTCCAATAAGATTTTCTACGATGAGAGTTGATAGATCGTTGGCTTCTTCAATTGTCGTAGTCTTCTTCTCCCATTCTGGAGTTAGTGCTCTTAGGATTTTTCTTACCATCTCAACTTGAGTGTATTCTTTGCTAAGTCCAATCAAGGAGTTAGTAATATATGTAAACCTTGTGAACATCTTCATGATGGTTTCATTATCTTCCATCTTAAATAGTTCAAACCTATAAACAGAAACAAATATTTTTGTTTCTTTAACTTTATTAGTTCTTTCATGTGTTACCTCAAGAGTATGCCAAATTTGATGTGCTGATGTAGAGGTAGACACTTGATTGAATTCGTTCTTATCCAAGGCACAAAACAATACATTCATTGCATTAGAGTCCAGATTTACATTTGTCCTTTGAGTGGTTGGCTTCATAAATTCAGTCCCTACAATGTTCCAAAGTTCGTAGCCAAGAGATTGGAGGTAGACCTTCATCCGGTACTTCCAATAGTAGTAATTTGTGCCATCAAAGAGTGATGATCACTATGTGGAATGTCCCTCTATGAATTGTGATGTATTTTATGTACTTGTCGATGCCATCTTTCAACGTGCTCTGATACCAAATGTAGGATATGATCTAATACACACTAAAAACACTAGAGGGGGAGGGGTGAATAGTGTTCTTTTAAAAATTATGCAAAGTAGATTATAAATTGTAAGAAAGATAGCAACAATCGCAAAAAATTACAATCACAAACACGAGCTTTTATACTGGTTCCACCTCCCCGGTGTACATCCAGTCCCCAAGCAAATCCTAATTGAGAGTTCCACTATGATTTTAAAAAACTATTACAAAATAAAAAAGCAAACCTGACCAATTTGCAAGATCATGCAAATTGTACACAGTCTCTTCACCAAAAGATCACACCTCTCACATTCGAGAGAATACTTTCCTTGAAGGAATAACACAATTTCTATAAGCTTTCAATGTGTAGTGATGTGTAGTAGTGGTTTTAGAAACTTTTTAATCTCTGACAAATACATTAATACTTTGTATATGGGATGAAGATCAAAGGCTATTTTAGAATTTACTTTTCTTAACACATAGGCAAAAATCTAAATTTTAGAACTCTTGAGAATGCACAAATGCTAAAGCTTAGGGATAGGAATGATGGTTAGCAATTTCTGAACATAGAACCTATTTATAGCCCTTGAAAAGAAAAGTTTTTAACCTAATTAAATGAATAAAAACGACTATAAACAGTCACAAATTCAAACTTAAAATGTCAAAAAAAACTCTCTCTAGTCGACTATAACTTAGTAGTTACTCTGAGTTCAAACAGACTCTATTAAGTCAAGATTTTTCTTAGTCGTCAACTACTTTGGTCATTAGTCGACTACTCTATAAAAACAGAAAGTCTAGAAATATGGAATGAATCTTAGTAGTCGACTATAATACTTAGTAGTCGACTATACTGTAATTTTACAGAAAGCTGTAAATCTGTCTAAGTCTTTAATAGTCAACTACTATCTGTTATTACCCCTAATGCCACTAGGAAAGAATCCTAGAGGGGGGTGAATAGGGTTTATGCTAATCTAATCTGATTTTATGCCAATTAAAACTAATTAATAAGTTATCCTAACAAATAAGATATGCAATGAATTATTAGCAAGGATAAGCAATCTAAACAAAGGGTAAAATAAGGAAACACAAACAATATAGTGGATAAATTAGATAATAAGAGAATGACAATAGAGATAAACAAAATATAAGTGCACAAGCCAAACTCAAACACATAAGAGATGATCATGGAGTTCGGACCTTCCGTCCTATGTCTTCGCTCCCTACTCCCGGGGAGAAATCCACTATACAACTGGGTTTTCAACGCTCACCGGAATAACATTTACACCTCACACTTGGTTTTCTAGTTCATCAAAAACTTTACAATCAATACTCTTGCAACCCACTTTACACCCTCTAAGTGTTGGTCTCTAGCCCGTGTCTCCCTCAAGTGTTAGAAATTACAACCTACTTCTAGGCATTGCCACCTACCCCACTCCTCTTGGGACGACCCCATCTCTTACCACACACTCCTCTCGGTGTACAAGTATATTACAAAGTGAATCATCATAATTAGGCATAATACAACGAATGTTTGTTCTCTACTATGGACGAGAACACAATGAAAGTTCACACTCTATGTCATAAACCCATAACCTTAAATTATACTATGTATGTAAAAACAATAAGCTCAATAGGTTGTGTGTTAACAAAGAGTATAGTCAAAACAAATCTAAACTCAATTATAAAAATCTAGCTTATAGAGATGATAATCAATAAACAATGTAAATATAAAGCTATAAATTGAGTTTAGAAAAACTTTTCTAAAATGACAAGAGTAGGAGAGATGAATTGAAGCTCAAACACCTAGAATTGATCTCCACTTCCTGTTGTGAAAATATCTTCACAAACCAAGCTTTAAATAAAATAAACAAACTTTAAACAATTGTTAAACACACTTAAACTCTTTTTAAAACTCTCTTAATTGTTCAAATGATTATGGAAATAGGGTATATATAGGGTGGAAGAAAACAACCTAAGAAAACATTCAAAACCCATAAAAATCAATAAAATAAACAAAATCAGTAAGTTACTATTACTGTGCAACAGTAACATTGGCGGTCGACCGCAGCTACTGTAGCGGTCGACCGCAAGAGCCAAAAATGCTCTTGGTGGTCGACCGTCAAGACCAATCCGGTCGACCACGGTATTGTAGCAAACATGCACAAACATTTTTTGCAGTTATGGAAATTGCGTAGCTGGTATTATAAAAAATATCTAATCAACTCTATAAAATATGAAATTTTGAGGGAAGTTTCTAAACATGTAGATGAACATGTTAGAGAAATAATTTATAAAATATCACTTCCTATTTATGAGAAATAATTATTTGAACACAGATATATAGTTTCTGAAAAACTGCTAAAAACTTGTTTTTGTAAATTCAATTGAAAATAACAAAACAACTCCAAAACTAGTAAAAATTGGGTAAATGTTTGTATATATGAAGATAAACATGTAAACAAAGAAATTTTTTAAATTGCATTTTGTAATTATGAAAACTCATCTGTTTTGCAAAAACATGCACGAACATAAACTTATTAAAACTTGATTAATAGATTATAAAGCACGGACAAGTTTGAAACTTCTTTTAAATGGATTAATAAACTTTATAAAAGATGTAACCAGTTATATTAAGTCAAAAATCCAAAAACACGTTATTATCTCAAATGGATGTATAATAGTCAATAAATCAAGAAAACGTGTACGTGCACTATTTGAGCTTAAAGCATAAGCACACAAAGCATAAACCTAAACTAATATACCCAAGACAATTGATCTTAAGTAAGCTCGTCTTAATTGCGGATGAAGCTTGAACTTAAACTTGACTTGAATGCATTGGCTTTACTCTGATATTTCTGCCAACCTCCTTTGGATATGATTGTGAAATCTTAATGCTATCCAACATTTGACTTGTTGTTTGTCTATAATAAATATAAAAATATAAACACTAGACAAACAACATTAGTAGTAAATTGTTTGTTAAATATCATCAAAATAAAAAGGCCAACAATCTCCCCCTTTTTGATGATGACAAACAATTTACGAAAAGAGATATGCATAATATTAAATGAATATATAAATAAGAAATATCATGTATATAAATAAGGAAGTATATAAACACAATATTTCTCCCTCTTTGACAACATCAAAAACCAAAAACAAGTAGAGAGCGAAGGCTCCCCCTACCCACAAGCACGGTGAGTATAAAAACAAACAATAGGAAATAGCTCCTCCTATCAAAATGCCTTAATGAATATATGCAATGAGCACCAAGACAAACATATGTGAGCATGCATAGATATAGAAAATATGCTAAGTATAACTCTCATAAAAAGAGACAATGAGAACATATATAGATATTTCATTATAAAAATATGTGTCTCAAAATACAAACCTAAAAACCATGTATAAAATAGATTTATGAAATCAAAAGAAAAAGAACAAGAGAATCATGCAAAAATGTTTTTAAATAAAAACAAATCAAACTAATGAAATCACAAATCAAGTGGAATCCCAAAAGTGATGTTTGATCAATATAGGAAACCTTATTTGTAAAACTTGATCAAACCATACATAGAATACATTATAAAGCACAAATAGATGATCCAAAAACACATAAGTATCATCATAAAAGTGATTTATAATGAATTCAAGAGTACAAATAAAAAAAACAAAACACTTCATAGTTCAAAATGAAATTAAAAATCATACAAAAATCATGAAATATGGATTTTTAAAATTCAAAAATAAATTATTTTTACTTTTTCAAACAAAGTAAATGAATATATGTATATATATATGTTTGAAAACAAATAAAATTCTAAAATCTTAAACACAATTAATTTTGTTTTTGCACCCAAGAATTTTTGGTGCCGGGAAATTTAGGGACATGATCCCTATCATTTATGCTCAAGTTCCTTGGGTTATGAATGCATTTAGGGGTATTTAGTGCACGAACATGGTCAAAACAAAAATTGTGAAAATAACCTTTCCGATTGCAATAAGCGCAATGAAAGAGGCCCTTTTGTTTTTGTGGACGATTTAGATGTGCACGAGAAACATTTATAAGTAAAGATGGTCTATTAAATTCATTTTGTAAATGTAAAACATTATCAAACAAATATGGTCTATTCAAAATATTTGGTAAGTTTGAACAATTTCTTAAATAAAAAAAAACTTTGCCAAATAGCCAAATCTACCACAAAAATCACATTTAAACTTTTATGGTCTTTTAAAATTATTTGGCAAAAGTAAAATCTTTTTTAAATCAAAGAAAAACTTTGCCAAATGACCAAACCGACTACATAGATCACATGTGAGGATGTGCATGTGTGTATGATAAAGAAACTTGATGAGATGTACAATTATCATTAGCATTGTTATGTTTGTGCGCATCATAGTAAAATTTAGCTGGATGACCTTTTCAGCCACAAATGGAATATTTGTAAAACTTTGCTATATATGTGTGCATAATGAGTGGAAGATTTTGACTTATTTGCACTAGACTTGGCACACATATCCACAAGCTCCTTATGATTAACAATGTATGAAATAAGGGTTGAATCTAAAGATGATATGTGTTCCTTAACAAAATTCAACTCATCATTTTAGCCACAAGCATTGTTGTTAGAAGTAGAGAGAATATAATCATTTACCAATGTATCTAATTTGTTGTTACTAGCTTCTACCTCTAACATGGCATTGTTTTTCTCATGAGTTAAACTAGTTATAGATGATGTTAACTTTTTATTATCTAAACTTTACATGTCATTGTTTTCTTTAAGCATAGTATTTTCTTTTGTAGTAACATCAAATTTGGAGCCTAGCAACTCATGATCGGATTTCAAATTAATATGGTTGCTTTTTAAATATAAAAAGATATGATACAAATTGTTATAGGTATGCAATAATTTTTCAGAGGCATAAGAAAGTTCATCACTAGAAAAATTATTATAGGATTTGAACTGGCATACCGCACTAGGGCTATCACCTAGTTGTCGCGTGCATGAAGAAGATGGAGCTCATTTAGAACTTAAAGCGGAATCTTCTAAAGCATGTTGGATTGCCTTGAAGTCACAATGATATGCCTTGATATGTTTCCATAATGTATAGGCACTATCAAAACAAGAAAATTTGTTAGAAATAGATATATCAAAAGCATTAAGCAAGAACTCTAACAAAAGCTTGTTCAAAATAAACATTCTTTTATCATTTGTGCTCCAAATAGATTTATCTAATTAGGGCAGAACATATGCACTATCAATAATTTTCCATAAATTAAATTGTCTAGATCTAACAAATATTTTAAATCTAGAACACCATTGGGCATAGAGAAAAGCATTGAATGATGGAGCAACATTAGTATCATAGCCTAAACAAGATACACTATACATGTTCATAATATATGAAAATATGCAAGCTAGATACAATAAATCTCAAAAGTAGATTAACACAAAAAGATAACTTGGATGTTTAACTCAAGGTGATTAAACCTTAAATCAAAGAGCACCAAGCTCTGATACCAATTATTATTATCCCTAATACCACTAGGAAAGAACCCTAGAGGAGGGGGGATGGGGGTGAATAGCGTTTATGCTAATTTAATCCGATTTTATGCCAATTAAAACTAATTAATAAGTTATCCTAGCAAATAAGATATGCAATGAATTATTAGCAAGGATAAGCAATATAAACAAAGGGTAAAATAAATAAACACAAACAATATAGTGGATAAATTAGACAATAAGAGAATGGCAAAAGAGATAACAAGCCAAACTCAAACACATAAGAGATGATCACAGAGTTCGGACCTTCCGTTCTACGTCTCCGCTCCCCACTCCCGGGGAAAAATCCACTACACAAATGAGTTTTCAACGCTCACCCAAATAATGTTTACATCTCAGACTCGGTTTTCTTGCTCACCAAAAACTTTACAATCAATACTCTTACAATCCCACTTTACACCCTATAAGTGTTGGTCTCTAGCCCATGTCTCCCTCAAGTGTTAGGAATTATAACCTACCTCTAGGCATTAGCACCTATCCCACTCCTCTTGGGATAACCCCGTCTCTCACCAGACACTCCTCTTGGTATACAAGTGTATTACAAAGTGTAATGTCATAATTAGGCTCAATATAATAAATGTTTGTTCTCTACTATGGATGAGAACACAATGAAAGCTCACACTCTAAGTCACAGCCCCACAACCCCAAATTATACTAGGTATGAAAATACAATAAGCTCAATAGGTTGTGTGTGAAAAAAGAGTATAATCTAAACTCAATTATGAAAATCTACCTTATAGAGATGATAATGAATAAACAATGTAAATATAAAGCTAGAAATTGAGTTTAGAAAAACTTCTCTAAAATGACAAGAGTAGGAGAGATGAATTGATGCTCAAACACCAAGAATTAATCTCCACTTCCTCTTATGAAAATATCTTCACAAACCAAGCTTTAAACAAACTAAACAAACTTTAAACAATTGTTAAACACAGTTAAACTATTTTTAAAACTCTCTTAATTGTTCAAATGGTTATGGCAATGGGGTATATATAGGGTGGAAGAAAACAACCCAAGAAAACACCAAAACCCGTAAAAATCAATAAAATAAACAAAATCAGTAAGTTACCATTACTGTGCAACGGTAACATTGGCGGTCGACCACAGCTACTGTAGCGGTCGACCGCAAGAGCCAAAAATGCTCGCTGGACATTTGGTGGTCGACCGTCGAGACCAATCCGGTCGACCACGGTATTGTAGCAAACATGCACAAATAGTTTTTGCAGTTCTGGATATTACGTAGCTGGTTTTATAAAAATTATCAAATCAACTCTATAAAATATGAAATTTTAAGGGAAGTTTCTACACAAGTAGATGAACATGTTAGAGAAATAATTTCTAAAATATCACTTCCCATTTTTGAGAAATAATTATTTGAACACATATATTATAGTTTCTGAAAAACTACTGAAAAATTATTTTTGTAAATTCAATTGAAAATAACAAAACAACTCCAAAATTAGAAAAAATTGTGGAAATATTTGTATATATGAAGATAAACACGTAAACGAAGAAATTTTTCAAATTGCATTTCTTAATTGTGAAAACTCATCTATTTTGTAAAAACATGCACGCACATAAACTTATTACAACTTGATTTTGAAAAAACAAGTTCAAACAAGTTTGAAACTTTTTTTAAATGGATTAGTAGACTTTATAAAAGATGTAACCAGTTATATTAAGTTAATAATCTGAAAACATATTATTATCTCAAATGGATGTATAATAGTCAATAAATCACGAAAATGTGTACGTGTACTATTTGAGCTTAAAGCATGAGCACACAAAGCATAAACCTAAACTAATATAACCAAGGCAATTGATCTTCATTAAGCTCATCTTAATTGCGGATGAAGTTTGAACTTGAACTTGACTTGAATGCATTGGCTTCACTCCTATATTTTCGCTAACCTCCATTGAATATGATCATGAAAGCTCAATGCCATCCAACCTCCAACGTGTTGTTTGTCTACAATAAATACAAAAATACAAACACTAAACAAATAACATTAGTAGTAAATTATTTATTAAGCATAATCAAAACAAAAAAGCCAACAATCTCCCCCTTTTTGATGATGGCAAACAATTTACAAAAAGAGATATGCATGATATGAGATGAATATATAAATTAGAAATATCATGCATATAAATAAGGAAGTATATACTCAC
>BQKN01062969.1:68942-119702 GCA_022839385.1 Asparagus kiusianus
GTGAACAATGAGTATAATCTAAACTCAATTATGAAAATCTAGCTTATAGAGATGATAATCAATAAACAATGTAAATATAAAGCTAAAAATTGAGTTTAGAAAAACTTCTTTAAAATGACAAGAGTAAGAGAGATGAATTGAAGCTCAGACACCAAGAATTGATCTCCACTTCCTCTTGTGAAAATATCTTCACAAACCAAGCTTTAAACAAACTAAACAAACTTTAAACAATTGTTAAACATAGTTAAACTATTTTTAAAACTCTCTTAATTGTTTAAATGGTTATGATAATGGGGTACAGAGGGTGGAAGAAAAAAAACCCAAGAAAACACCCAAAACCCATAAAAATCAATAAAATAAACAAAATGAGCAAGTTACCATTACTGTGCAACGGTAACATTGACGGTCGACTACGACTACTGTAGCGGTCGACCGCAAGAGCCAAAAATGCTTTCTGGACATTTGGAGGTCGACCATTGAGATCAATCCAGTTGACCGTGGTACGGTAGCAAACATGCACAAACAGTTTCTACAGTTCTGGAAATATGCGTAGCTGGTTTTATAAAACAAATATCAAATGAACTCTAAAAATGTGAAATTTCGAGGAAAGCTTCTACACATGTAGATGAATATGTTAGATAAATAATTTCTAAAATATCACATCCTATTTATGAGAAATAATTGTTTGAACACATATATTATAGTTTCCGAAAAACTACTGAGAACTTATTTTTGTAAATTCAATTGAAAATAACAAAACAACTCCAAAATTAGTAAAAATTAGAGAAATGTTTGAATATATGAAGATAAACATGTAAACGAAAAAAATTCATATTGCATTTCGCAATTATGAAAACTCATCTGTTTTGCAAAAACATGCACTACCATGAACTTAATAAAACTTGATTATGAAAACTTGATTTTGACATGAACCAATTGTTTGAAACTTATTTTAAATATATTAACAGACTTTGTAAAAGATTTAACCAATTATATTAAGTTAATAATCCGAAAACACGTTATTATCTCAAATGTATGTATAATAATGAATAAATTAAGAAAACATGTATGTGTACCATTTGAGCTTAAAGCATAAGCACACAAAGCATAAACCAAAACTAATATACCCAAGGCAATTGATCTTTATTAAGCTCATCTTAATTGCATATGAAGTTTGAACTTGAACTTGACTTGAATGCCTTGACGTCACTCTGATATTTCTGCCAACCTCAATTGGATATGATCATGAAAGCTCAATGCCATCCAACCACCGACTTGTTGTTTATCTACAATAAATAAAAAAATACGAACACTAGACAAACAATAGTAGTAAATCATTTTTAATCATCATCAAAACAAAAAGGCTAACAATCTCTTCCTTTTTGATGATGACAAACAATTTACAAAAAAAGATATACATGATATGAAATAAACATATAAATTAGAAATATCATGCATATAAATAAGGAAGTATATACTCATAATATTTCTCCCCTTTTGACAACATCAAAAAGGCAAAACAAGTAAAGAGCGAAGGCTCCCCTACCTACAAGCATGGTGAGTATAAAAACAAATAATAGGGAATAACTCCCCTAATTAAATACCTTAATGAATGTATGCAATGAGGACCAAGGCAAACATATGTGAGAACATGCTAAGTATAACTCACATAGACAATGAGAACACATATAGATATGCCATTATAAAATGTGTTCTCAAAATACAAACCTAAAAACCATGTATAAAAATAGATTTATGAAATTAAAAGAAAAAGAATATGAGAATCATGCAAAAATGTTTTCAAATGTAAACAAATCAAACTAATGAAATCACAAATCAAGTGGAATCCCAAAAGTGATGTTTGATCAATAAAGGAAACCTTATTTGTAAAACTTGATCAAACCACACATAGAATACATTATAAAGCACAAATAGATGATCCACAAACACATAAGTATCATCATATAAGTGATTTACAATGAATTCAAGAGTACAAAAAAAACACTTCATAGTTCAAAATGAAATTAAAAATCATATAGAAATCATGAACTATGGATTTTTAAAATTCAAAAATAAATTATTTTTACTTTTTCAAACAAAGTAAATGAATATATGTATATATATATGTTCGAAAACAAATAAAATTCTAAAATCTTAAACACAATTAATTTTGTTTTGGCACCCAAGAATTTGGTGCTGGAAAATTTAGGGACATGACCCCTATCATTTAAACTCAAGGCCCTTGAGTTATGAACCCATTTGGGCATATTTAGTGCACGAACATGGTCAAAGAAAAAAATTATACAAATGACCTTTCTGATTGCAATAAGTACAATGAAAGAGGCCCATTTGTTTTTATGGACAATTTAGATGTGCACGAGAAACATTTGCAGGTAAAGATGGTCTATTAAAATCATTTTGCAAATGTAAAATATTATCAAACAAATATGGTCTATTCAAAAAATTTAGCAAGTTTGAACAATTTCTCAAATCAAAATAAAACTTTGCCAAATGGCCAAATCTCCCACAAAAATCACATTTAAACTTATGTGGTCTATTAAAATTTTTTGGCAAAAGTGAAATCTTTTTCAAATCAAAGCAAATATTTGCCAAATGGCCAAACTGACTACATAGATCAAATTTAAACACATGTGCATGTTTATGATGAGCATTGTGAGCATGCGCATGTGTGTATGATGAAGAAACTTAATGAGATGCACAATGATCATTAGGATTGTAATATTTGTATGCACCATAGCAAAATTTAGCTAGATAACCTTTTCGGCCGCAAATGGAACATTTGTAAACTTTGGTATATATGTGTGCATAATGAGTGAATGATTTTGACTTATTTGTACTAGACTTGGCACACATATCCACTAGCTTCTTATGATTAATAATACATGAATTAAGGGTTGAATCTAAAGATGATATGCGTTCCTTAACAAGATTCAACTCATCATTTTGTCCACAAGCATTGTTGTTAGAAGTAAAGCAAATATAATCATTACCAATGTATCTAATTTGTTGTTACTAGCTTCTACCTCTAACATGACATTGTTTTTCTCATGAGTTAAACTAGTTATAGATGATGTTAACCTTTTATTTTCTAAACTTAACATGTCATTGTTTTCTTTAAGCATAGCATTTTCTTTTGTAGTTACATCAAATTTTGAGCCTAGCAACTCATGATCGGATTTCAAATTAATATGCTTGCTTTTTAAATCTAAAAAATTATGATGCAAATTGTTGTATGCATGCAATAATTTTTTAGAGGCACAAGCAAGTTCATCACTAGATAAATCAATATAGGATTCGAACTGGCATACCGCACTGACTATCACCTAGTGTCGTGTGCATGAAGAAGATGGAGCTCCTTTAGAACTTGAAGCGGGATCCTCCAAATCTTGTTGGATTGCCTTGAAGTCATTATGATATGCCTCGATAGTGTTTCCATAATGTATAGGCACTATCAAAACAAGCAAATTTGTTAGAAATAGATATATCAAAAGCGTTAAGCAAGAACTCTAACAAAAGCATGTTCAAAACAAACATTCTTTTATCATTTGTGCTCCAAATAGATTTATCTAATTTGGGCACAACATATGCACTATCAATAATTTCCCATAAATCTAATAGTCTAGATCTAACAAATATTTTAAATCTAGAACACCATTGGGCATAGAGAAAAGCATTGAATGAAGGAGCAACATTATGATCATAGCCTAAACAAGATGCACTATGCATGTTCATAATATATAAAAATATGCAAGCAAGATACAATAAATCTCAAAACTAGATTAGCACAAAAAGATAACTTGGATCTTTAACTCAAGGCGATTAAACCTTAAATCAAAGAGCACCAAGATCTGATACCAATTGTTATTACCCCTAATGACACTAGGAAAGAACCCTAGAGGGGGGTGAATAGGGTTTAGGCTAATCTAATCCTATTTTATGCCAATTAAAACTAAATAATAAGTTATTCTAACAAATAAGATATGCAATAAATTATTAGCAAGGATAAGCAAAATAAAAAAGGGTAAAATAAACAAACACAAATAAAATAGTGGAAAATTAGACAATAAGAGAATGACAATAGAGATAAACAAAATATAAGTGCACAAGTCAAATTCATACACACAAGAGATGATCACGGAGTTCAGACCTTCTGTTCTACGTCTCCACTCCCTAATAAACACGTAAAATATACATTATCTTAGTGTGTTTCAAGCATGATTTACGGATGTTTAATGCATATTTCGTGTTTAGATCAAGGATACTACTCTTGTTTGTGTTCTTATATGTAGGTATTGGCTCAAGATTGTAAGATTCGGTGATCGTTAGAAGTTCAACAAGAGTTTGAAGCAACAACAAGATTTCGAATGCATGGTTCGTGAAGAAAATGGATGCACGAGTATGAAGAACTAGAATTTTGACCATGATTCAATTTGAATCTAGAAAATCTCAAAAGATAAAAGTTGTAAATCTTTTCAACAACTTTCTAATGAAATTTGAATCACCTCATTCCGAGGTTGGATGCAAAAGTTATAGCAAAATACTAAAAACTAGACAAACAAGCACAAAATCAGCAAAACGGATTCCACCACACCCATGGTGCAGGCCTTATCTTTTTTTTTAGATTTTTTGGGGACATATAAATAGATATTTTGGTTTAGGGTTTAGGGATCTTTTGTTATGTTCTCTTAGCTATCAATTAGCAACTATTTTAGAATTCAAGTATTGAAGGAAGACACTAATTTCTTATACAAGATTGGATTGCATGTTCTTATTTTGAAGATTTCAATTGAAAGACGGGTTAATTCTTTCCTCTCTTTTATTTATTTCTTCTTATAACTGATTTGCATAATTATTTGATGTATTCTCTTATCCCAATCATGTGTGAGTAGATTTCTTGTCTAGGATTGGGAAAGAACCCAACCTTTTGGTGATTGATGATGAATTAATACAGGTTCTTGGATCAAGTTTAAATCTTTAAACTTGATTTTTAGTGTTTTAATTTTGTTGGTTCGCTTGATCATCATATTAGCAATCATAGGTAATTAATCGAAGGACTGAAAGGTGAAGATTAATACCGGACCTCTAGAATCTAAGCAGGGAACTCGAACCATGAAAGTAGGGTAGATTCCTTAGGGATTTAATTTGGATAAGCATAAAGCTTATTTGTTTAATTTAATATTGATTCCACGAAAGTAGGTTAATTGAGATTAATTAGGCACGATCTTTATACCTTGAAAGAGGCTTTAGATTAATTTAGGCTAATTCACCCTTTCTAGTTTAAACTAACACCGAGAACTAAAATAATTCATCATTGAGCATCGAAGTTGTGGTGAAAACCCAATCCTAGCCCTTCATTATATTGAATTCTACTTGATTAGCTATTTATTTTATTTCTTTTAATTTTCATCTCTTCTAATTTACTCATTAGTTTAGCTAGCCAAATAACGTGAAATTTGGTAATTAACCCCTAGTCCTTGTGGGATCGACCTTGATAGCTACAATGAGTCTGTGCGCTTGTAGATTTTGCCTATCAAGTTTTTAGCACCGTTGCCGGGGACTACGATTTTAATATTGAGTGCTTATGTTATTAAGCTAGACTTGATTTTTTTATATTCTCTTCGCTGCTAACTTTATTTTATGCAAGGGCTTAAAACAGAAGTACACAACGAAAACAATCCTGAACTGTCGGTGACTCTTGCAGAGATAAGAAGGTATATATAAGGGAGCAAAGGAACTAAGAACAAGCTACAATGGGTGATCAGAATAAGCTTCTTAAGGATTTTACTGTCCCAAATGCTCAAGGCACACATTCGAGTATTATAAGGCCCACTATTGAAGCTAATAATTTTGAGCTAAAACCATCACTGCTCTCAATGGTTTAGCAAAATCAGTTTGGAGGAGGTGCTTCTGAAGACTTGAATCTCCACCTGTCGATTTTCTTGGAGTATTGCGATACTTTGAAGCTTAATGGAGTGACCAATGATGCTATTCGATTCCGATTATTTCTGTTCTCTTTAAAGGACAAGGCTAGGGCTTGGTTGCACTCATTGCCCGCTGGGTCCATCACCAATTGGGATCAGTTATCCAAGGCGTTTCTTGCAAAGCATTTTCCCCTAAGTAAAACAACACAGATGAGGAATCAGATCACAAGCTTTGTACAGACGGAAGGAGAGTCACTCTATGAAGCTTAGGAACACTACAAGGAATTATTAAGGATGTGCTCTCACCACGGACTGTAGAAATGGTTTATTGTTCACACCTTCTACAACAGGCTCACTTACAACACTCGGATGACTATTGATGCTGCTGTAGGAGGAGCTTTGATGAACAAAACAATAGATGAGGCATACACTCTCATTGAAGACATAGATCAGAATCACTATCAATGGGCGAACGAGCGTGCTCAGACATCGAAAGGTGGCAAGTATGAAATAGATGCTTTAGATCATATATCCTCTAAAGTTGATGCTTTGTTTAAAAAAGTTGAAAGCTTGAGTATTAATTCTATGGTGTCTACTTCAATTTCATGTGAGATATGTGATTATGTGGGTCATTCTGCACTTGGATGTCAATTAGGAAACCCCTCATCCATTAATACTTTTGGTAATTAACATGTTAACTATGTTAATAACTTTAATCAGAAGGGAGACCCTTTCTCCAACACTTATAATCCGGAGTGGAGGAATTATCCTAATTTTTCTTATAGAAACCCACCTGGAAATCCTATGCCCGCATCTAATTTTTCTCCTCCTGGTTTTCGTGCTCCTTAATCCAATCTCCCTTCTCAAAGGTCTAATTTGGAAAATATGATGAAAAGTTTGTGACGACTCAATCGAGATTGAATAAAGAGTTTAAGCAACAACAACAAACCACAAATGAGGTAGTAAAATAATTGGCCTCTAAGATGGATTCCCTAGCTACACATAACAAGATGTTAGAGACACAAATCACTTAATTGGTGTAAAATACTAGCTCTTCTTCTAGGCCTTTAGACATGCTACCTGGACAACCCGAGACGAATCCCAGAGGTCATGTGAATGCTATAACCCTTAGGAGAGGAAAACAATATGAGCTAATTAAGATGAAGAAAAATGATGGGGGTAGATAGTCATCATGAATAGAAAAGTGAAAATGTGATAGATGTGGAGAATGAGACCCAGATGCAGGAAGAAGAAAAAGTTAAGAAATATGTGTCCCCCGCTCCTTACAAGCCTCCTCTACCCTTTCCCCAAAGGTTAGCTAAGACTAAGTTAGAAAAGCAGTTTGGAAAATTTTTGGAGATTTTAAAAAAGTTGCACATCAATATCCCATTCACTGAAGCTATTTCTCAAATGCCTTCCTATGCTAAGTTCTTGAAAGGATGCAGACAGCGTCCGTAACCGTCAAAACACGTTTCGGTCTAATTCGATCGGTTTCTTCTATTCTAGAGCATCCATAACTACCTACACATCATATCTAAACATGAGTGGATGGTTGTTGACTGAAGATATGACCAAATACTCCATTCCTATCCAAATCAACCGATTTCAAAGCCTATAAATATGAAATGAAGGCTTCTGTTCTAGGGGGTGGAATTTTCGATAAAAAGATGAGGTGCTGCTGGAATAAAGTGTTAAGGGGCATGAATTTACAACAAAGACAAGTCAGATCCCGGTTAACTTCAGCATAAAGAGGAAGGCTTTCGAAGGATCTGAACCCTTATTTCCCCCGAGAAGAGTACTGATTTCGCTTGGTTGATCTTAGTACTTCAGTGAATACTTCCTTGGTGAAGTAGGAGCTTTGATACCACTTCTGCAAATCGGATCTGATCCGTAGGTGGTCCACAGATAAACCCGACACCAGTAAAGATCCCGCAAAAAGCTATACGTGATAAGCACCTGTTGCATATTGTTTGGAAGAGAGTTGTAATTTACTTTTCATTGTATCGAAAGTCTTATAAAAAGATAATTTTTTTTTAAATTTATTGTAATGCCCAAAGTTGTAATGAATTCTGTAATGAACATAATTTACTCCCCAAACAAACTGGCAACCACAGTGGGAGCCGACAGCCTTTCTGGTGAAGGCTAATGTGTCGCAATCTCGGATTCGCATCTCGGTTGAAGAAGAGGTCGAATATGAGTTCGACTAGCAGAAGTTTGAGGAGTACTTGTCCTCCTCATCCAGATCCGCCTCTCCTTGTAGATCCAGGAAAGTGTACAGGTCTTCTAACACGAAGACCCAAGACGATGACCTCCGCGTCGCCGCTGCTGTAGTTGTAGATTGAGACGTGTCGCCAATATTCGGCGAATTCAGATCGACAGATTTGAACTCTTGCTTGACCAAAGAGTCAGTCGCTGAAGGTGCACCAACATTATCGAAGAGAGCGCGCCAAAGGCAGCGTCAACGCCATGTACGTCAGCTAGCTAAAGCTTTAGAGTCGGTTGATGGGATCCACTATAAAGCAAATTTGAGGTCCAGAAGACGCACGGCGCTGCCGCAACGAGCGTGTAGGTGTATAAAAATGCCTATAGGTCCCTTAACACAGCTCGGCACGGTGATTCGACAAATCAATGAACTATCTGGTGACGTATCTAAACACGATCGTTAGTCCACAACACCGAAGCCAAGTGACACGCGATGAAGCGGATTAACGAGGCTACGAGGCTAACGAACCGCACGTAAACAATGGAATAAATCCACTCACGTGCGGAATCAAGCGAACGGTTTGGTGAGTCAACGAGTCATCCAACTATAGAACGGATTCGAACTCGAACACCAAAGCGGATTTACTGCCAAATCAGGATCCGTACTGCCAAATCAGGATCCGGACTGCCAAATCAGGATTCGGACTGCCAAATCAGGATTCAGATCAATAAATCAGAGTCCAGATCAACAGCGAAACCGGACAACGGACACAACGGCGAACACCCGGCCAAAACCAAGTCACCCAAGGGTGGCTCGGTGGCCGAGCCACACTCAGATCTGGGCCCAGATCTGGGCCCAGATCCGCTTTCAGAGGCTATAAATAGAGGAGTAAGAGCTCATTTTTCAAGGTTGGATTTTGGAGAGCCGAAACTCTGCTGGATTGAGAACTCGCCTTCGGATTTTCAAGCTTAGAAGACTCGGACTCTCAGATCTGGTTCTTGGCGATCATCCTTACTACATTAGGCAGGAGTTTGAGAGAGATCAGATCTTAGATCTACACGGTTTTCCTCCGGATCAAAGCTTGGCCTTTGATCTCGAGAAGAGTCTCGATATCGCTTGGTCGATTTTGATACTTGGGCTATTATTTCCTTGGCAAAATAATCCCCTCGGTTGTTATTTCCTTGGCGAAATAACACCCGCTATACCGTGTAGATCTGACCGGATCTAAATCGCGCGGTGGTCCATGGATAAACCCCGGCGTAGGCAAAGAACCCACGCAAGCGAGTGATCGCAAAAAAGGAGCTCGTGATTCGTTCGACATAGAAGGAAAAAGTTGTAATTTTTATTTCTTTTTTTGATTTCGTTGTAACCGGATCTTATAAAAAGACCGGATCTTTGCAATCAATAAACTATTACTAAAGAGTACGATGAATTCAATGAAAGCCACAATTTTTCCCGCGAACAGAGTGGGTGACCCCTCTTAAAAGCCAGTGACGAATGAATGGGTCCATGTTATAAGAACCCATTCAACTCATGAAGAACGCATTCAGAAGTGCCATGCACTACTTGCACATGTAAGAAGTCGATGCAAGAAGCATGAAAACTGTAGAAGGAAGACGCGTTTAAAAAACCAGCAAAACTACGTCAGATCTGGAGACCAAAACTCAAAACAACAGTCAAAGAGACCCACGGGTCACCATGTAATGCCCTGGTGGCCAGCAAGTCACCTCTAGTTGGCCCTCGCCGGGGCCAAGTCAAATGGCCTCCCACACCCATCCTTCAACATCCGTCTACCTCCATTTCCGCTCCAGTCAATCCCTCTTCTCTGGTTGAGCCCTGGGATAGCTTGGGTTCATCCAGAGGCAAGAAAGCAATAATGTATCTTCTCGGTTCTTTACACGAGGATCAAAATAAGACTCCGATTAAAGATCGTTTGGGCCTGTTGAATGCACCCTGAGCGGTTTTCCAAACTGGGGGTACGCACCCTCATAAACGATGGAAGATATCGCATGGTGGGAAAATCCATGTGACCGACCATATTGGGTTGTGTGTTGAAGTTTAGGAGTCTATTGAGGCCCCGCGCTCATGAAAGTGTGGCTTCAGAGAGCGTGACTCCTGAAAATACTAATAAGGTGTTATGCTCCCAGAAGAACACGTACTCATCATACAACGACGTTACACCTAAAAAGCTGTGTCAACACATGATAGGTTGCTCCAGTCATCAGACTGACGAGTTGTACTATCAGGCGGTAAGTACGAACAAGTCTCAGAAGAGAAATGTCTGAGAGATGAACTCTCGTTGCCCGTGTGTGAAAATCATCAATGCAGTCTTGTCAGAATGCAGCTGCCACGAGACCGACCCCCAGAGGGTCTCTGTATTCGAACGAATCTCTACTGAAACATCTGAACTAAAGACGAGGCATTTTCACAGAAGAAGGTCAACTGGCCTAGGTGACGAGCTCCCGCGAGTTTCTATCAATATGGCCGATAAAGGTAAGTCCTTGCGATGCTTCAATCCTAAACCGTTTACAGGAGTATCCCAGCGCATGACTTGACTACGGTCTGGAACTATCAGACCTAGACCCAGGAGGGCACGGTCCTCGGATGATGAAACATCAGATGCTTGCTCTGCGTTGGCTTCTGATGATACATCGTCTAGTGTAGGGCAATCTTATTAATCATTCATGATTAATGCCGAGCAAGTAGCGAAAATTCTCGACGACGCCCTGGCTAAATAGAAAGACAATTTCAAGTTTGAGATGGAAATGACTATGCAAGAAATGAAAGAAATGCACAATCAGCAAATTGCGGCACTGACAAATCAGCAAGGAGAATCCAACCGTCGTAATATTCCCAACCAAGTGGATAGTGATCGGGAAACGAATGAGAAAATGAGAATACCAACATGGTACCCCTCACGTTGAAAATAATGCTGGGGGTGGTCCCTCGGATGATAACACCACGAAGGATGACTACGTCACCTTTCCCAGGATCACTCAAATAAAGATACGAGTGAGGATAAGAAGATGAGGGACTTAGAGATAAAAATCAATGCGTTGATGAGTGCTCAAGAAGTAATGAAGTCCGGAATACAGTGTTCATACCCGAGAGAGTGGGAATCAATCCTGTACCTGGTGATGTTTAATTTGATCAATTTTACGCCATTCGACGGAAAGGGTTCCCCCACTCAACATTTAATATACTTCAAGTCTCATTTGGGAATAATCTCTGACAATGAGCCTTTGATGGTACGATCATTCATTGGCACTCTTCGCGAAGCAGCCTTCGATTGGTATCGCCATCTTAAGTCAGGGAGTATCAGCAGTTAGGATGACATAGAAGATATGCTTCTTACAAATTTTTTTGATGATGATACCGAATGTTCAATCGGAACATTATTCGATGAGAAACAAAATGATGGAGAGTTAGTCGAGAACTTCGTCAAACGATTCCGGAACAAAGCGATGAATTGTCGATAAGCGGTCCGCAAAGACTTCATTCTTGATACTTGTCATAATAATCTTTCGTTTGATATCCTCGAAGCCATGGGAATGGGGCCATCCAAAACTTGGAAGGATTTGAAGGTGCAAGGAGAGCGAGCCGAAAGAAAGCCGAAAGAGGTCAACCGACAACAAATACCTTACAACAGGATTTTGTCTTTCAGGGTAAAGGAAAAGCACAAGCAAATGTAGTGGACACGAACCAGACATTCGAGCTGCAACCATAACCATAACAGCAACAGCAACAGCAAACGGCGTTTCAGCAGTCGCAGAGGCAACAACGACCTTTAAAACAAAAGATCTCGAAACCAAAATTTCCAAAGGTTTACTCGTTTAAAGAAGATGAAGTCTCTGGTATTTTCAAATACCTTATAGAGAACAACAAGATCAAGTTGCGTCCAATCCAAGATCAAGAAGACGCTAAAAGGGGTAATGACCCAAAATACTACGTGTTCCATCGAGCAGTTCACCACCCTACCAAGTCATGTTATGCCCTCAAAGACAAAATCCAAGCTTTGATTGATGTTAGGGTCATTACAATGAAATCGTCTAAGGAGAAGAAGGTGGGCGCGAATGTAGTAACAATTAGCTTTGGATCTGTTCCTTTGAAGTGATTTCAGCCCGAGCCTGTGATGAGAGTGGCGATGAGGACCGTCAATGACGACCCTCACGGACAATGTAAGAAAGGACTCGTACCACATACATCCCCGAATAGCGAGATTCTCTGGATCTATCCTGATTTGACTGAAGATGAACAATGGGTGGGATCCTCGTCTAAGAAGAAGTCAAAAGGCAAAGGAAAGTCCTGTTACACAGCCTCGGTCATTCTAGAAGGAAATTATGAAAGAATTCCTACTTTCCCACTTTTTGAAGATGAGCAAGTCTTTGTAACCAGCGAAGAACCGGCTTTTGCTACCAGGAGTGGAAACGAATACCACTTCAAATATCCAAGTGCCTCCAATCAGTTAGCCGAGTAGGGGGTGACTAAAACCATTTCTTCTAAAACATTAGTTGAAATGGTAGTGGTCACAACTCCCTCCATACCTGCTAAGAAGAATCAACAAAAGCAAAAGGAGAAAGAGCCCTTGTACTAAGAGGTTCAGAACCCGAGGCAGTCTCAATTCAATCAACCGATTGGAAGAGATAAACCGGGGAGCTCGAACACTCTACATCGCTTGATATCATGACACAATTGGCCAATATACCGGCTAGGTTAACGTTATATGAGTTGTTACGTCTTTCAAAATGCACAAGGGAGGCGCTATAAGAAGCCCTAGCAAATTCGGACGTTTTCCTGACCCAGATCAAACCGTCCCCCGAGGAGCCAGAGTCATCAATCCAACACTGCAACCTCACGGCAAACCATTTTCCCTGCATTACTTTCACCATGGAAGACATGTAGACAAAGAATTCAAAGCATGACCGGCCCCTGTATTTCACTAGGCACATTAGCTCCAGCGTTGTCAACTGGATCCAGGTTGATCCGGGTTCCGCTGCTAGCATCATGCCACTACGATTAATGTACAGTCTCAGATACCGGTCAGTAAGCTGACCTCCACGGCACTACGATCTACAGATTCAATACCAGTAGATCCAGACCATTAGGTAAAATCTGAGTAAAGTCTTAGATTGTAGATTTGAAGTCAGAAGTTATGTGTTATGTGATCGATGCAAAGACTTCTTATAACTTACTGTTGGGTCAACCATAGATCCACGGTAACATTATAGTCCCTTCTACCCTCCATCAGTATCTTAAATATATGGACACTAATAATAAGGTTAAGACGGTGGTCGCGGATAAGTAGCCGTTTAAGGGGTTAGAAAATTATTTTACTAACTCCCTTCTCTACGGTGCTGAATCTGATACTGAATCATCGGCCCAAGGTACGGACAGCGAAGAAGAAGCTGATACCGAAGCTAGGTTTGATTATGATGATGGTTTTGTCTTAATAACATTGTACTTATTTTAATTGATGTTGATGATGGAGAGTCATTGGATAGTAGTTCTAATTGGTAACTTACCAAAGAAGTAGCAATAAATGATGATTTAGAGTACTCATTGTGTCTCGATAACATCGTGAAGGGGTTGTATGATAACCCTGAGTGGTATATGCCACTTCAATCGTTTTGCATGACGAAGAAGCATGTCTAGGATTCATTTAGAATGACACTTGTTGTCCCAGCAAAGGTAGGGGGTGAAAAGGAAGTTGTCTACGGTAAAGGGAAGGAGTTTTTGATACCAGACCACTTCTTGAGAGAAGATGACGATGATGATAAACCTGCTCCTCATTTATTCAGATATGGCTCAAAAGCATGTAATCTCATAGAAAAATACGAATATGACCTTACACTCGGTGAAAGTCTTTGCTTTGGTCGAGATCCGTGAGTTCCACCTCGTATGGCCTATGTACCAAAAGGAAAATCCGATAACTATTATAGCTACAGAAGAGGTTTAGGCTATGTCTCCTCATCCGATGACAAGTGTTGCTGGCAAGTCATCGATCAAATAGCTAATAAAGGTAAAGACGAATATTCTTCCGATTCTTCAGCCTGAAATTCTGACGCTAGTATTGAGGAAATGTTCAAAGGACAAATGTCAAACATGGCTACGGTCGACCCCATCACAATTGAGGAAGATGATCAAATACCAATTTGGGAAGACCCTTGGGTTCATCACCTGACTATGCAGTACGGTGATAGGTTTGAACAAAGGGAACCCCCACTTAGGATCAAGTAATCCAGGCGAATATGGGTGACGAGGATAATCCGAAGTCGATATTCATTAGCGACAGCCTCCCGCCAAATGAGAAAGAAGAGTTAATTACCCTCATTTGGGAATACATCGATGCTTTTGCCTAGGACTACGATGTCAAGCCAGATGTGGCAATGCACCGCCTTAACATCAAGCTAGATGTCAAGCCTGTTAAACAACAACAAAGACAGTTTCGTCCGCAAATTATGGAAGCGATCGAATCTGAGGTTAAAAAGCTTATTTACTCGGGTTTTATCAGGGAGGAGCAACATTCTGAATGGCTAGCCAACATTGTCCCAGTCCTTAAGAAGAACGAGAAAATTAGAATTTATATCAACTTTAGAGATCTTAACACCACCTGTCCGAAAGACGATTTCTCTCTTCCCATCACGGATGTTATCATCGATAAAACATGTGGGTTCGAGAGAATGTCCTTCATGGATGGGTTTTCTGGTTATAATCAAATAAAGATGCATCCACATGACGAATAGCATACTGCGTTTAGAACACGCCTTGGTGTTTTCTGTTACACGGTTATGCCTTTTGGCCTAAAGAATGTAGGTGCCACATATCAGAGAGCCATGTCAAAGATTTTCTAGGAGCATCTCCGGAAGACTGTTGAATACTATGTGGGAAATCTAGTAGTGAAAAGTTGTGACAAGAATGATCACATCAAAGACTTGAAGACGATGTTCGACTTAATGCGGACTCATCAATTGAAGATGAATCCTACCAAATCTTTCCTCAGAATGTCTAGCAGCAAATTCCTTGGATTCGTTGTCACCACCAAAGGTATTCATATTGACCCCGATAAGGTGAAGGAAATTAATGAATTCCAACCCCCGAGAAACCTTAAAGAACTCAGAGGGTTACAAGGATAGTTGTCATACATTCGTTGGTTCATTTCGAACCTTTTAGGAAAGTGTCAGCCATTCTCTAGACTCACAAAGAAGGGCGTATCATTCATATAGGATGACGCTTGTCAAAAAGCATTCGAGAATATTAAAGAATATCTCTCGAAACCCCCTATATTCATTGCACCAAAATCAAGCAAACTGTTCTTGATTTATATCAAGGCGACGAGTCACTCGTTAAGTGCATTACTTGTACAAGACGACGACAATGGTCACGAACAGGCTATATATTACTTGAGCCGGACCTTTGCAGGTGCCGAATTTCGATATCTAATGATTGAGAAGGAGTGTCTCATCATGGTGTTCGCAATTCAAAGATGCGGTATTATTTAGTTGGACAGACTATTTATATCATCTCCAATATTAACTCAGTCCGAGTGTTCATGAAGTAGCCGGCTTTCATGAATTGGCGGTTAGAAAAATGGGCCCTGCTGCTGTCCCAATATGATCTGCACTTTAAACATCAAAAGTCGGTCAAAGGACAGGCTATCTCCGATCTTCTAGCGGCTAACCCAACTACAGATACTATCGAGATATATGACGATCTGCCAGATGAAACCCACGAAGTCAATGTAACTTTCCATCAACAAGTATGGTGTTTATATTTCGACGGGGCTTCTCAAGCAGCTAACGTAGCAAGTACTCCCGGACGTTCTAAGATCTCCTCTGGAGTTGGAGTTGTTTTAGTTTCCCCAGGAAAACATGTAATGCCTCGAGCCTACTCTCTAACCGAGCCATGCTCGAATAATGTAGCTAAATATAACGCGCTACTCATCGGATTTAGCTTTGCTAAAGAGCTGGGGGTTTAGTATCTCGAAGCTTTTGGTGATTCCCAACTGATAGTTAAACAAGTGCAGGGAGTATATGAGGTCAGAAACCAGGATCTGATACCATACAATAAGTTGGTTGTTGAGGTGGCAGAATCGTTTGAAGGATTCTTCATTGAGTACATTCCACGTTTAAAGAATGCATACATAGATGCGCTGGCAATATTAGCAGTATCTCTGGCGTAGCCTCCCGAAACAGAATAGTTCATTACGGTACGAACTCACCATCTCTTCATACCAATCTGTGATATAGACAATGGAGAGGAGGATACTAAAGAAGTGCATTCAACCCAAGTTAAGTTCGAACCCCAAGACTGGCATTGTCCCATCATAGACTATGTCCTACACGAAATTTTACCAGAAGACACGAAGGAAAGAGACTCAATCTGATGGAGAGTACCGATGTTCTACTATAACACAGAGAGTCGAACGCTATATTATCGAAAGTATGATGGTTTGCTACTACGTTACTTATCGACTAAAGAAGCGGAAGAGGTCCTTAGGGAGACACACGAAGGAATTTGTGGTGCACACCAACCTGGCCCCAAACTTTATGACCGTATCAGAAGGATAAGATATTTTTGGCCCATCATGATCAAAGATGCAGTCACGTACGCCCGAAAGTGTCATGCATATCAAGTACATGCGAATTATATGCACCAACTCCCGGAACATCTACACTCTTCGGCTACATCATGGCCTTTCGAGACTTAGGGAATGGACATTGTTGGTCCCATTTTTCCCCCATCAACCAAAGGTGACCGGTTCATTCTGGCGAATACTGATTACTTCTCCAATTGGGCTGAAGCGATTTTGCTCAAAGAAGTGAAGACGAACAACGTTGTTGCATTCATTAAGCATCATATTATTTGTCGATATGGCGTTCTAAAGAGAATCATACATGACAACGGTCCTCAATTTGTCAGTAATGCCTTCATCAAATTTTACGAGAAGTTCAAAATTCAAGACATCTCGTCGATAGCTTACAATCCAACAGCAAACGAATTGGCTGAAGCCTTTAACAAGACTATCATAAAACTTTTGTCGAAACTCATGAAAACTAATAAACGAGATTGGGACGATAAACTTGGAAAAGTCCTATGGGCCTATTACACCACAATTCATACACCTACATGAGCGACCCCATATTCTTTGATATACGGATGTGAAGCCGTTCTTCTGTTAGAACTATCTCTTTGGATCGCTCTTGCAACAGAATTATCGATCGAAGAACAACATCAGAAACATCTCGAAGAACTCGAGATGCTCGATGAAAAGCGCTTGGAAGCCCAATAGCACATTGAGTTCTACCAAGCCAGAATTTTTAGAGCTTTTGATAAAAATGTTCGACAACGGAGTTTTAAAGAAGGAGACTTGGTTTTAGCCATCTGACGGCCAATGATACTTAATTCTAAGAAGAAGGGCAAGTTCAAACCTAAATGGGAAGGATCATTTGTGGTAGAGATGGTCTATTCAAATGGCATTTATCGTCTTATTACCAAAGAAGGCGTCCGGCTTATGATACCAATAAATAGGAAGTTCCTAAAAAAGTACTACCCTTAGTACATTCAAGATAACCCATGTATCGGGAAGTTCCCGAAAGAATACTACGTCTGGTATTCTTAGGGATAACCCTGTTACTACAAAAGTGATAAATAAGAAATCCCCACTTGAATTCTGAATATCCTCAAGGTTGAAGCGTATCTCATTGCCAAACTTCAATTTACCAACTTTCACGAATGCTTTTGTTGAGACGAGATTCGATCATTTGAATAAAATCAATCTTTCTTCACAAGATTCCCTACTAATCAAATCAATTGACGGTGGGTCCACCAAAATTTCTATCAGTTAAATTTGTTCAAACACTCATCGTTTTTGTACACTTAACACTCGCGTTGTTAAATACTAACACGACACTCAAAAATTCTATCCGCCAATCTTTGGGCAATTTTCAAACTTGGCGTGTTAAGTCCTGATCACTTAACATCGAAATCCTCCATCGAGTGGCTAGTACAAGTCGGCGTTTTTCCTGCTATCAGTATTCTACTCTCACTACTTCCTTGGTCAAACCTATAAAAGTTAGGGCCAAAGCCAGAATCCTCTCTCGATTCCTTCCATGAACGAGAGGTCCACTTTTAATTTAAGCAATCAAACCTATAAAAGTTAGGATTGCCTCTAACCTCACTTGATCAAACCTACAGATAGTTAGGACCAAGATTGGAATGCCCTTTCGATAAATGAAAGACTTCCACGTTTTCCTATTCGGCCAAACCTATAAAAGTTAGGTTCGAAATCAGAATTTCACCTCAATAAATAAGGAATTCTTTTCTTGGATTAAGCAACCAATCCTATAAAAGTTAGGGTTGCTTGGATCTTTCGTATTCTCGGAGTGGAGATCCCACTCCTAGTTTTATCTTTCCGGATTCTTGGGGTGGAGATCCCATTTCGAGCCTCCTTTGTAACTAGAGATAGAATATAAAATTCTTCTTCTTTAGTTTTAGGAGATAGAATACAAAATTCTCCCTCTCCTATTTTGGGTTCGTCTTCACCTTAGACAAGACCTGGGGAGAGAATATAAAATTCTTCCTCTCCATTTTGGTTTCGTCTTTACCCTAAGAAAAGACACAATTCTCAACTTCAAGTCTGTGCGTTTTGCGTACATGGTATTTTATCTCGAAGCCTAAATAGGGATAAGTCAGTGCTTAACATGCATTGCCGTGTAGTCTATTCCTGTGAGAAAGATGAAGTCTACATATTCAATATCGTAGCACTAAAAGGTTAACTCTTTTAGCACAACATTACATGCGGAACGGACTTAAATAATCTGCATGATAGCCCGATTCAAACGGTAATTGGTAAAGGCACATCAAATCTATTGAGGGTTGAGGTTCGCCTAAAATCCTAGAGTCAATGCCTAACACGCGTCGTCGGCTTAGTCTTTCACCATTTGAAGAAGATACCAGAATTCAAATCTGGAGACTTTTATCCTGAATCCTAAGAAGGGATAAGTCGGCGCCTAATACGCATCGCCGGGTAGTCTGTTCCCGTAAGAAAGATGAAGTCTACATATTCAACATCGTAGCACTAAAAGGGTTAGATCTTTTAGTATAATGTTACATGCAAAACGGACTTAAATAACCCGCATGCTAGCCCGATTCAAACGATAATCGGTAAAGGTACATCAAATCCGTTGACGGCTGAGGGTTTGCCAAAAATCCTATAAATATTATGGTTGATTATTCCTAACAAGAATGATACATCATAATCAAAGACGCATGATGAATAAAAAAAGAGAGAATATCTTCATGGATTAAGAATAAAGTTTACCGATACAGAAAATCATTATCAATCTACATAAAATTTATGGCTAAAAATTTGTTGTTCCAACTTGGACAATTCCACACTATAAGCTAACTCGAGCTCGCTCTGTAGAGTAGTCTTCATGGATTCCTCATCAGCAGCCATTGCTCGTGCAGCCTCAATCTTCATCTCTACTAACTTCTCCTTGGAAAGTTCTAATTGTTTAGACAATATGTCCACAAAACCCTCCGCGTGAACCTTCATCATCTCCAAAGTAGCTTGAGTTTCCCTCACTGCTTTGGGTTCCAACTCAAGTCGCTCTATCGTGGCAGCACCTGACGCGAGAGAAGAATCGATGTTACGAAGGGTTGCCAACTTGCTATTTAAGATTGCCTCCGTCTGATGAACACGACTCCCTTGATCTTGGATTTTAGAATTTGTGGATACTTGAGCCTCACGCCACATTTGCAGCCTAGCTTCCATTTGAGCAACAACATATGAAGGAGCACCAGCAGCTCGAAAGTCCTTCAGCCTCTCAAACTCATGCTCCAGATGATCTAAGTCAGCAGTAATAGCATCCGCCAGGTCCGAATATCCTTGACTTCTTATAAAGGCCACCTGATTATCAAGGTATGACTTGAAGAGGCCAGAAGACAACCCTTGGTTGATAAGCTTGTCAATCATGTTATACACAAATGAGAAAAGAAGGAAATGAGTATCTGGAGTATTAGCCAAAGTTCTGAATTGATTTCAGTTTATAAAATTTCTTACCAAAAGTGGGGGATGTCTCCTCAGCTGAACACCCCGCGCTCGGTGCCGTCTGCACATCCCCATGAGTTGGCAGGATTGTAGTTGGTGTAGCTACTATCGATGTACCAACTTCGTTGATTAGTCTCACAGTAGACTCGATGGGAACGATCTCTGCGATCACGATGGCTATAGGCTGAAGCTAAATAGCTGACACCTGAGCCCCTGTGACAATACCTGCCAACATTAAAAAACCAAAACCCTCAAGATCATCAGATATCCTAATAATAGTAGTGGCATCAGTCTTGATAACTGGTCCTACAAGTAAAACTTCCCTATATTTTAAACGAAGATAACAACTAAATGACGACCACATAGGGAATAAAATCCATACCCGAGGAGGAACCGGCCCCAACTGACAGTTCAGCGGCCTCGCAAGGAATCTGTTCTGGTAACACTTCATCAAGTGCAATGTCACCAGATCTCAAAGGACCTCGTACTGGATTGGATAAAAGTTCCTTTGACTCTGCAGAGTTTACATGATGAAAGATTGTTTTGTCAACTAAAGTCTTACATCAAAATATCCGAAGATGGCAAAACAAGAAGAGAAAAGCTAAGTATTACATCAAAATATCCGAAGATGGCAAAACAAGAAGAGAAAAGCTGAAAATTAACAAATAAGAGAAATTTAATTCACCTTCAGTGGCTACAATAGGTTCTACGGCCTCGGCATCAGCACTCATCCCTTGTAGCTTTTCTAAGAGAGCCAGAAGCATGTAAACAATTAGAGGAGGGACGGACTCTGAGTCGTTTAATGCCTGATATTACCATCTGAAAGGTGTACTACCGGTAATGGATATACCTGAACTAGTGATCATTATGGACAAATAAGGCTCTGTAACGGTACCTCCGCCACTTCAACGGTCACACCTGTGGCGGCAGTCGTCGGATCATCAACTCTAGCCTCATCCATTGCTAGCATGAAACCGGATCGCCCAAAGAAGTCTAAATCGGTAGAAGGGGGATTGTAACCCATCTCATTTGCCTCTCAGCTCCCTAAAAGGACGCGAAATTTGTTAAGTCTAAAGCAAAAGATGAAGAGATAGAAAAATAATGGAGATTGAGATGTTACCTTCTTCATGGACAGGCAAAAACTTTACTACCTCAGTTTAGGAAATCTGGGGCTGGACACGCTGTCTCAAAGTCATCTTCAACCATTTCGTAGGTTGAGTCCCTTCGATATCTGTTGATTGTTCCAAACAAGAATGATACATCATAATCAAAGACGCATGATGAAAAAAAAAAGAGAGAATATCTTCATGGATTAAGAATAAAGTTTATAGATACAGAAAATCATTAATCTACATGAAATTTATGGCTAAAAATTTGTTGTTCCAACTTGGACAATTCCACATTATAAGCTAACTCTAGCTCGCTCTGTAGGATAGTCTTCATGGATTCCTCATTAGCAGCTAATTCTCGTGCAGCCTCAATCTTCATCTCTACCAACTTCTCCTTAGAAAGTTCCAATTGTTTAGACAATGTGTCCACAAAACCCTCCGCGTGAACCTTCGTCATCTCCAAAGCAGCTTGAGCTTCCCTCACTGCTTTGAGTTCCAACTCAAGCCGCTCTATCGTGACAGCACCTGACGAGAGAGAAGAATCGATGTTGTGAAGGGTTGCCAACTTTGCCATTAAAGATTGCCTCCGTCTGATGAACACGACTCTCTTGCTCTTGAATTTTAGAATTGGTGGATACTTGAGCCTCACGCCACATTTGCAGCTTAGCCTCCATTTGAGCAGCAACATACTAAGGAGCACTAGCAGCTCGAAAGTCCTTCAGCCTCTCAAACTCACACTCCAGATGATCTAAGTCAGTAGTAATATCATCCACCAGGTCCGAATATCCTTGACTTCTTATAAAGGCCACCTGATTACTAAGGTATAACTTGAAGAGGCAAGGAGACAACCCTTGGTTGATAAGCTTGTCAATCATGTTATACGCAAATGAGAAGAAAGAATTGATCTCCATGCGAATAAGGACTTTGTCCGGATCATCATCAGACAATAGAGCCTGGACTATATCTCGAAGCCGGGAGGATGACCCTATAAGAAAAAGAAGGAAATGAGTATTCTGGAGTATTGGCTAACGTTCTGAATTGATTTCAGTTTATAAAATTTCTTACCAAAAGTAGGGGATGTCTCCTCAGGTGGACACCCCGCGCTCAGTGTCGTCTGCACATCCCCATGAGTTGGCAGGATTGTAGTTGGTGTAGCTGCTATCGATGTACCAACTTCGCTGATTGGTCTCATAGCAGACTCAACGGGAGTCTCTGCGGTCGTGGTGGCTATAGGATGATGCTGAATAGCTGACACCTGAGCCTCTGTGACAATACCTGCCAGCATTAAGAAACCAAAACCAACAAGATCATCAGATATCCCAATAATAGTAGTGGCATCAGTCTTGATAACTGGTCCTACAAGTAAATCTTTCCTACATTTTAAACGAAGATAAAACTAAACGACGGCCACAAGGGGAATAAAATCCATACCCGAGGAGGAACCGGCCCCAGCTAACAGTTCAACGGCCTCGCAAGGAATCTGTTTTGGTAACACATCATGAAGTGATATGTCACCAGATCCTCGTACTGGATCGGATAAAAGTTCTTTTGACTCTGTAGAGTTTACATGATGAAAGATTGTTTTGTCAGCTAAAGTCTTACATCAAAATATCCGAAGATGGCAAAACAAGAAGAGAAAAGCTAAAAATTGACAAAGAAGAGGAATTTAATTCACCTTTAGTGGCTACAATAGGTTCTATGACCTCGGCATCAGCACTCATCCCTTGTAGCTTTTCTAAGAGAGCCAGAAGTATATAAACAATTAGAGGAGGGACGGACTCTGAGTTGTTTAATGCCTGATATTATCATCTGAAAGGTGTACTACCGATAATGGATATACCTAAACTAGTGATTGTTGTGGACAAATCAGGCTCTATAACGGCACCTCCGCCAGCTTCAACGGTCACACCTGTGGCGGCAGTTGTCGGATCATCAGCCCTAGCCTCATCCATTGCTAGCATGAAACTGGATCGCCCAAAGAAGTCTAAATCGGGAGAAGGGGGATTGTAACCCATCTCATTTGCCTCTCGGCTCCCTAAAAGGACGCAAAATTTGTTAAGTCTAAAGCAAAAGATGAAGAGATAGAAAAATAATGGAGATTAAGATGTTACCTTCTTCATGGATGGGCAAACGATTTACCACCTCGGTTTAGGAAATCTAGGCTGGACACCCCGTCTCAAAGTCGTCTTCAACCGTTTCGTAGGTTGAGCCCCTTCGATATTTGTTGATTGGTTCTGTGTGGAACTGGCATGTGATCCAATCTGTAATCCAGCATAAATTGAAACCTGGGATCAGGTGCAGGTGACAAGGCTGCCTCTCCCCTCTTCTTCATCAGAATTGATATCTGAAAGTTCAACCATCATTCTATTATAGGTGGGCAAAATTTTCCATCTCTTTTGAGCATTAAATTGATGAACTCAATCAATGATTAATAGATCCAATAGCTCTTTGTAAAAAGACTCAGACAAACCTGCTATGCATTCCTCGAAGTCATTAACCTCCATACCCACACCAACGGTGGCTTCGTCCTCATCGGAAGTCTCTTCATCAAAAGCAAATAATTCTTCTTCAAATTCTTCTGTTTTCTGTTTGCTTTTATTCGAGGGGCCAGCAGGAATTTTACCGCGTCTCTTTCACTCCTGCATACTTTCTCGGACTATCCTCTCAGCAATACGAGACGCGGCTTTGGACATTAATTCTGCAATTGTCCTTAAAGGAACAGATTCGTTAGCTATCATATGCTACCTGAAGTATAAATGTGTCGACTCTAAGCGGCGTTCGGTGCTCGGAAGACTGAATCTGGCACCAGTACAACCTGTCACATTCCACAACCAAGCTCGAGCATCATCCACTAATCCACCACGAGTCTGGAACTGTCGATTTGGATTCTTAATGTATAGCTGGTCATATCCGAACTGGCGGGCAAACCGGCATGGTAAATAAGGCTCTAGATAGCAATGATCTTTCACTCGGAAAATGAGATGGCCTTGTCTAATATTCATTAACCACCTGAAACGGCCGACATCGAGAGAAGTCTGATGAGTCCCTGGTGCCTCCACATCGGCTAATAACCCACTATATTTGCTAGAAAATCGGGGGAAACAGGGGTTTAACACCCAACCTGTATGAATATGCAAACTCTTCCTAGCATCCGCGAGGTCCCGAGCTTTCCACTTACATGCCTCAAGTAGTCGTAGTAAAGGAGTAGATAGATCTGCACTGGCTAGGACCGACATCAAATCAGGGCGATGGAGAACTAGTCACCCCATCAGGTAGGTATATAGGAGCTCCACCTTCACAAGAGGAATCTTCGGAAGGGGTATCTTCTTCTTGAGTAAAAGCCACGACCACTTGAGGAATCCCGCGGTGGATATCAGCAATCATGGCTGGCAAAAGAGATAAACTCCTCCCATAGGCAAGCTGAATAGTAGGAAATAATACCTCTATCGGCAAAGCATCGGAGGTCTGATATGGCACTACACACTTCTTCAGCCAAATTATAATATAGCCAGCCAACAAAGTTTTGGGGTTAATAATCTTCTGGGCACACCATAAGAAAGTCTTGAACTTAGTCCCTACAGAATATCTAACCTGGGCAGTCGTAAGGGTGTAAGTGCGGGCACCACATCTCACAATCAATTCATATTCTCCGAGGGATTCAACGGTCTCAACTCACAAATTGCTTCATCAAACTTCTCCAAATTCTTGAATAGATAATACGAGAATTGCTTAAGGCTTATTTGAGATGATCTCTTCTTGGGTATTAGGTTGACCTCAGCTAAGGCTATCTGATAATGATAAGTAAGCTCCCATAGGGTATCATATCGTGTGGGCTTATGAATCTTCAACTGAAGCAACTCTCAATTAGAAGGGAAGTATTCCTGATACGGCATGTCTCCCATCAATAGCCCAGAAACTTTATACATCTTATGGAGGGGTAGCCACAATTCGTCATTCTTGGTAATAAAGGTGTTGGTATCTGGGTTATACAGCTCCACAAGTCCGGTAAAATGAATATCACTCGTCGACAATCCATACTAGATGGCACGAATGGCATCATATAATCCTACCACCTTTAATTCAGCCCCCCATCGATGTAGGACATAACCTGTCATCCTGCCCCACCACAGCTTATCCAAAGAACGAGACCAACCATAACACCTGTAACCATCAATTGGCAGCTCTCTCCTTGACATGGCGAGACGATTCTTCACCGTGTGAGATACTGTGAACAACTCCCCCTTGGGCGGTTCTTCTAGCCCCATAAAACCAGGATGTAAACTAATAATGTGTTTCCTACCACTCGAGCCCAGGAGTGAATGACTAGTAACATACCCACAAGGAATGTTAGTATGCTCCTCCGTCAAAGCCCATGACATGTGTCAGGCTACCGCTTTCTTTCGTAACTCTAAAAGTGATCGATGACGAGGAAACAGAGGAAGGTATAAATAGGTCGTGTTGTCATTATATAACCATCGCTCATCTGTGAGAAATATGGCACTAGGATCCGTTGCCGAATCCCCAAACATGTAGTCTGTCTTCTTGAGAGGGTGAGCGAGATCCGTATCTTCTATAAAAGGGGCGTCAGTGATCAGTTGACGTAGAGTGCGTCGATATCCCTCATGTATCAACCGAGAGATGTCATCCGGCATATCAGTAGAGAACTAAGGAGTAGATGGGATCAATGCCGGATTATCGACAGCAGTATAATATTTAACCGTATGACCGTCAATCTCGAATAGAGAAAACACAGTGGCAGGGTATTCAACTATAACAAATAAAACAAATGGGTTAGACGCAATTATGGCGAGAGTTTAAAGTAGTACAAGGCAGTAAACTCATTTCACGAGACCGCACTTACACCCTTACGACTTACACCCAGATTTTGTCAACCCAACCTGAACCTCACCCAGATTTTGTTCCTGGCCATCTCTCTCATCCACGTCATCTTCAACGCTTGTATTATCCATAATCCGGGCTGTTTCTGACTTTAACGGGAGAATTCCTAAAAAGCAAGCATACGCGCAACTCAACGGAGGCCGGTTGATTGACGCAATGATGAAGGTCAGCACCGGTCGACGTTAGTCGATAACGATCAACGCAAGTCGATACCGATCAATGCAAGATGACATGGGTCAATGATGGTCAACGCGAGTCGATGCCGATCGATGTCACATTAACGTAGGCCTATTAATCGATGCAACAACGACAATCTGCACCAGTCGACATGAATTACGATGAAAGTCAACACTGGTCAGTGAAAGTTGGCATCGTCTGATGCAAATCAATGATGGTCGATGTGAAAATGATAATTTTGGCTGAAACACGGTCCAGACTATTTTCAATCCTAAACTAATCATGGCGTGCTCGATCGCAAGTGCCTAAGGAAAATAATCAGTTCGATATCAACTCAACAACATCCAAGTGTCAGTGCATTAATCTTAATTTAAAACTTCGACGACGGTCAGACGATAAATGTAGTACCAGGAGAGCTTCTGCTGTTCAATAAAATACTGAATGGACAAAGGATTGAAGAGGTCTAAGCAAAAATTAAGGATTGGGCATATCAAATCCAAAGTATTTCAGGCTCTTCTATAAAAAAATAAGACAGAAACACTTTGGACGGGTATCTGTGGGCATCTAAAAAAGCTTCTAAATATCAGCACACGACTCGAGAAGGGAAAAAGGCTACGAGCGTAAAAAAATTACGCGAATCACCCAAGCGCACTCCGGTCACCTCCAAGTGATCGGAACACCTGTCGGTCAGCCCGTGCGCATTAATCAGCTCGCGCACAACAGTCAGCCATAAGACCGGACGCACTCGTTAGTCAGCTCGCGCACGTCGATCAGGCCCAAGTGACCGAACACGCTCGTCTGTTAGCTCGCGTACGTCGGTAAGCTCCAAGTAACCGAACGCGCTCGTCAGTCAGCTCGCGCACTTCGGTCAGCTCCAAGTGACCGAATGCGCTCGTCAGTCAGCTCGCGCATGTCGGTTAGCTCCAAGTGACCGAACGCACTCGTCAGTCAGCTCGTGCGTGTCGGTTAGCCCCAGGTTACCAAACGTGCTCGACAGTCAGCTTGCATACTCGGTCAGGTCCAAGTAACCGAACGCACTCGTCAGTTAGCTCGCATGTGTCGGTCAGCTCCAAGTGACCAAACGCACTCGTTAGTTAGCTCACGCATGTCGGTCAGCTCCAAGTGACTGAACGCGCTCGTCAGTCAGCTCGCATGCGTCAGTTAACTCCAACCGACCGGGCGCACTCGTCAGTCAGCTTATGTGCATCAATCAGCAAAGCATATGGATCGACGAGACGACCAAATACATGAAATCACAAATGACACAAATTCTAAAAAAATTCCAAGTTTGAAACCTGCACGGGCCGAGTCACCAACTGGCAACCTGCATACGCGCGGGTCACCAATTAGTGACCCGCGTGGTGTGCGGGTCACTATTTGGTGACCCGCGATTGTGCGGGTCACTAATTGGTGACCTGACACTGTGCGGGTCACCACTTGGTGACCCGCACAATGTACGAGTCAATGTGTGGGTCACCAATAGGTGACCCGCATCCCCTGTTAGCCAGACGGTGAAGACCGCGTTCGTAACCACCAAAACACGTTTCGGTCTGTTTCGATCGATTTCTTCTATTCTGTAACCTCCATAACTACCTGCACATCATATCTAAATGTGAGTGGATGGTTATTGACTGAAGATATGACCAAATACTCCATTCCTATCCAAATCAATAGATTTCGAAGCCTATAAATATGAAATGAAGGCTTCCATTCTAAGGTCTGGAATTTTCGATAAAATGAGGAGGTGCTGCTAGAATAAAGAGTCAAGGAGCATGAATTTATAGTGAAGACAAGTCAGATCCCGGCGAACTTCAGCATAAAGAGGAAGGCTTTCGAAGGATCTGAACCCTTATTTCCCCCGCCCGTTCCTTGAGATTATGCTTGTTCTTAATCTCGAGAAGAGTATTGATTTCACTTGGTCGATCTTAATACTTCAGTGAATACTTCCTTGGTGAAGTAAGAGGTTTAATACAACTTTTGCAAACCGAATCTGATCCGCAGGCTGTCCACGGATAAACCCCGGCACCGGCAAAGATCCCGCAAAAAGCGATAGGCGATAAACACCTGTTGCGTATTGTTTGAAAGAGAGTTGTAATTTACTTTTCATTGTATCAAAAATCTTATAAAAAGACTTTTTTTTGAATTTATTGTAACGCCCAAAGTTATAATGAATTCTGTAATGAAAACAATTTTCTCCCCAAACACTAATAAAGTTTGTTACAGGGTCGACGTGATTGACAAGTGTACACATGAGCAACTTGCAAACCATTACTCAGCTGATCCACTTGAGAAATGTTTGGTAAGCGAAGGTTCAATAAATGATGAAGACCCCGAGGTAGCCATGTATGCTCAATCTTTAGAATCAACATCAACTGTTCCATTTCGGAATGCAAAATTTAAAAGTCTAAAGTTAGAGTCAAAAGGTTCTACTTGTGAAGAGGATAAAGCACCAAAGTTAGAATTAAAACCTCTCCCTTCCTCTTTAAGGTATGAATTTCTTAGCCCTAACTCCACTTATCCTGTTATTGTGAATGTATGTCTGAATGAAAATAAAACTGATAAGTTGCTTAGAACACTTAGGGTGCATCGCAAGGTCATAGGATACACCATGGACAACATTAAAGGAATCAACCCATCGATTTGCGTGCATAAAATTCTTTTAGAAGATGATCATAAACCCTCTATAGAGCACCAACGTAGATTAAATCCTAATATGAAGGAAGTGGTTAAAAAGAGGTGCTTAAGCTACTAGATGCTGGGGTAATCTGTCCTATTTCTGATAGTAAATAGGTTAGCCCGGTCCATGTGGTTCCTAAAAAAGGGGGTGTGATCGTAGTCAAGAATGCGAATAATGAACTTATCCCTACTAGGACGGTTACGGGTTGGAGGATGTGTATTAATTATAGAAAGTTGAACAAGGCAACCCGAAAAGATCATTTTCCACTTCCCTTTATAGACCAGATGTTGGAAAGGTTAGCAAGGCATTCTTATTTTTCTTATTTAGATGGCTATTCGGGATTTTCCAAATCCCTATTCATATAGTGACCAGGGAAAGACCACTTTTACATGTCCCTATGGGACCTTTGCTTATAGGCGCGTGCCTTTCGGTCTTTATAATGCCCCGCCACTTTTCAATGATGTATGATGGCTGTTTTATCTGATTTTATAAAAAATATTATGGACATGTTTATGGATGACTTCTCCGTGTATATGACTACTTTTGATGGTTGTTTAGCTAACTTGTCTCAAGTTTTGCAACATTGTGAAAAACTTAATTGAGTCCTAAACCGGAAGAAATGCAAACTTTATGGTAAGGGATGGAATAGTTCTAGGACTCAAGGTGTCCGAGCGTGGAATTGAGGTTAATCGAGCAAAAGTGAAAATCATTGAAAAATTGACGCCACCAATGCCGATTAGGGGAGTAAGAAATTTCTTAGGACATGCCAGTTTCTATCGGCGTTTCATCAAAGACTTTTTAAAAATTGCAAAACCCTTAACTAAACTTCTTTTTAAAGATGCTCCCTATGATTTCACTGATGAATGTCTTGATGCTTTTCGTAGGCTCCTATTATGCAACCGCCGGATTGGAGTCTCCTATTTGCAGTCATGACTGATGCAAGTGATTACGCGGTTGGTGCTGTGTTGGGTCAAAGAAAGGATAAGATAGTTTATGCAATTTATTATGCTAGTCACACTCTTGATGAGGCCTAAGTTAACTATGCTACCACTAAAAATGAGTTATTAGCAGTTGTCTTCGCCTTCGACAAGTTTAGATCTTACTTAGTGGGATCCAAAGTCATCGTTTATACTGACCACTCCGCCATCAAATATCTTTTGAGAAAACAAGATGCCAAGCCTAAGTTGATTCGATGAATACTACTTTTGTAAGAATTTTACCTAGAGATAAAGGATAAGAAAGGGAAAGAAAATTTGGTGGCAGACCATTATCGAGGATGAGACAAGAATCACATGATAGGGAGGAGAATGATCTACCGATCGATGACTCCTTCCCAGATGATCAGTTGTTAGCCATTGAAGATTGAATGCACCATGGTATGCGGACTTCGTCAACTACCTAGTGTGTGGAGTTTTGCCTCCGGATCTGAGCTATCAACAGAAAAAGAGGTTCTTTGCTGACTTGAAGTATTATTTTTGGGATGAACCATTTCTGTACAAATGGTGTGTTGACGGTATGTTTAGAAGGTGTGTTCCTGAAGATAAGGTTACAAGTATTCTCCATTATTGCCATTCATCTTCTTACGGAGGACATGCAAGCACTTCAATGACACCTACAAAAATTCTACAATCAAGTTTCTATTGGCCGAGTCTTTTCCGAGATGCAAATCAGTTTGTGATTTTATGTGATAGCTGTCAGAGGACCGGGAACATTTCGAAGCGACATGAGATGCCTTTACACTCCATCTTGGAAATTGAGGTCTTTGATGTGTGGGGCATAGATTTCATGGAACCGTTTTCGCCATCGTGTAACAACAAGTTCATCTTAGTGGCGGTGGACTATGTCTCCAAGTGGGTAGAAGCGATAGCATCCCCACCAACGATACTAAAGTGGTTGTAAAACTATTCAAGAACGTTATTTTTCTAAGGTTTGGGATGCCACGGATGGTAATCAGTGATGGCGGTTCATACTTCATAGAAAGAAAATTCGAAGCTCTCTTAAGACAATATGAGGTCACTCATAAGGTTGCCACGCCATACCGTCCTCAAACTAGTGGTCAAGTGGAGGTTTCGAATAGTGAAATTAAGAGGATTTTTGAGAAAATAGTTAAACGTTCAAGAAAGGATTGGTCTATAAAACACTCGGATGCCTTATGGGCCTATCGAACTGCCTATAAAACACCCATAGGTATGACACCGTTCAAGTTGGTGTATGGAAAATCATGTCATCTCCCAGTCGAGTTAGAGCACAAGGCGTATTGGGCTATCAAGCTGCTCAATTTTGATATGAAGACCGCAGGTGAGAAAAGAAAGCTTCAACTTCATGAGCTAGACGAGTTATGATTAGATTCCTATGAGAACCCTTGCATTTATAAAGAAAAGAATAAACGATGGCATGATAAGAATATCCTTCGAAGAGAGTTTAATCAATGAGATATGGTGCTACTTTTTAACTCTCGTTTGAAGCTTTTTCCGGGCAAGCTCAAGTCTAGGTAATCCGGACATTTTCAAGTCTGTGAGGTCTTTCCTAGTGGAGTTGTTGAAGTTTGGAATGAAACAATAGGATCTTTCAAGGTGAATGGGCAATGATTGAAGCAATACATTGTAGGTGAACAAAACGAGAAAGGGGTCACTTATACCTTTTCTAATCCCCTTCGTCGGAGAATTGAGCGAAAAAGGGGTCAAGCTCATGACCATAAATGAGTGCTTCTTGGGAGGCAAACCAAGTTTTCCTCCATTCTTATTCTTTTATTTTATTTCATTTTAATTTTGTTTATTATTTTTATAGGCAATTAGATCGGCCCAAATTTAACTTATAACATTTTCAATCATGCAGTTAAGAAGAAGGGAGAACATGGCATTAACTAAGGAATGATAAAAAAAACTATAGAAAAAGGAGTTAAAAAGGGATGGCAGACTCTACCACACCCAGGGGTGGTGTTCGCCACACCCATGGTTCGCTGTAGGGAAAGCTGGACACTAATTCCAGACCCTACCACACCTGTCCGCCACACCCACGATCCGCCACACCCCTGGTTTGCAAAAAAATAAAATAAAATAAACATCCAGAGCCCACTACACCCGTCTGCCACACCCATGGGTCGCTGGGTTATAAAAAAAATAAAATAAGAGAAAAACCCCTCTTCAACCCAGCAACCAAACCCCACCCCTCTTCTTTGCCCTAATCTAAGTCGTCGTTCTCCTCCTCTTCACCACCACTATCGGCCAACACTAAACCACCGCCAGCGCCAAATCATCCCTCTTCGATCAGCAATCGCTGCCATCCTTCATCATCATCGTTGCCCCCATACTTCACCATCTCCGACCAAGCAACCGCCCCAATCACCATCACCACCATGGCTGACCCCATCGACCAAGCCAACCACCCCCATCCACCATCACCACAGCCACCTCTCTCCTCTCCGACTATATCGCCGGCCACCTCCAAACCATCACCGCCGCCCCCATCCACTAAACTAGTCACCCCTCCCTCCATCCTTCAACATCATCACCGCCACCCCCATCCACCACCACCACCGTGCCTCATCCTCAACGCCGCCTCTAGATCTCCACCACCCCTTACGTCTTCGACCATAGAATAACCAACGGCCGCCCACCTTCTCTTCACCGTAGCATCCATCACCGTCGCCTACTCCTCGTCGACCAGATCTACCATCTCCTTTGTCCACCGACCACCAGCCAACTCCCCCCATCGACCTACTGTCAATTACGATTCGCGAGACTAAATGGGACATAAGTGCGGACGGATTAGCCAGGGAGCCTCAAGTTCTAAGTCGCGACGACAAAAAGGTAACTCACCCCCTCCCTAAAATCCTCATGATATAGAATTTGTCAATGAACAACAACAAAATAGGTATAATACACTAGTTAAGCGGGGGATTTTGAGTACCTACTACTTGGATGAGAATGTTTGTGAGAGTTAGGGCTGTGGGATGATGTTTCATATCTCATAAGATGGGTTGGTTGGATAAATTTTGTAGAGGCTAAACATCCCACGTACGAGCGTATTACTCTCGAATTTTTGAGTTCTCTTGATGCTGTTTTATTTAATGGTGAGGGAGTAAAGGAAGGAAAAATCACTTTTAGGCTATTTAACCAGTCTCACACAATTACATTAGCACATTTAAATGAGATATTTGGTTTTTCGAAGGGTGGGGCTAGAATGGTCCCTAAAATTTTTAACTTGACCCCTTTTTGGACTTCAATAGCACACTCTACTACTCAATGACCTTATGATCCCTCTTTGTCCCGAGCCTCTGCTATTTATAACCCATGCTTTAGATATTTACAGATGTTCATGGATTTCACCATTTTTGGTCGAGGCGAGAGTGATGGAGTCATGTGTCAGAGAGAGCTCTACCTTTTATGTGTCATGGTTGAGGGACATAAGGTTGACACAGGAGCTTTTATGATTCATCATATGTGTCGTGCAGCGAGAGCAACGAGTGGAAAAATTGTGTTAGGTGGCTTGATTATCACTTTAGTTTACTGGATGGGTTTAGGGGAGCTTGTAGAGGGTCTTCATCCATTAAGCCCTAGTGCATCCATTAACCTCGATCCTTGTCTTCATATGAAATTGATTAGTAATATGGGCAATAGGTTATGGTTAAGTTTTTACGACAATTATCTTTTCCCACTCCCTGATCCTGATCACACGACCATCCATGTTCATGCCAATTGGTCCTACCTCACATCTGATTTTGTGAATTGTGATGGTCACGAGGTTGTACCAGCTGAGGATGCTGACACGATACCTCCAATCCCTTTTCAGGCTCAGCCTTACAGGGGAACTAGCTCTTCACATCACCCTAATTGTTCAGCGGAGTTATCATCTACCCATATTTCCCTTGCCTCCCTTACTAAATATGTAGGTGCTATCGAGCAAGAGCAACAATGTCAAGGAAAACTCCTGGACTCTATGAACCACATGATGCAGTCTTTTCATGAGTGGCAGTGCCGCCAGGATGCCTCCGCTCCACCTCCTTCTGACCAGTGAGTTGGTATGTCCCCTGCACGCTTGCACTAATTTACATCATACTACATTGGGGACAATGTAGATCTTAAGCTTGGGGGTGTGGGTTGTTTATTCATTGGTTGTCTGTCTATAATTGCATGTCTTTCTCTTATTTTAGTTTTTCTTTTGCTTTGTTTCTTGTCTTCAAAAAAAATATAGGGAAATGATCTCCTGATGATAACATGAATCCTTAACCTTTATTGATCATTGAACTAGATAGATGCTCATTAATCGGGAATTAACAACTTCTTAAACCACCTTTTAACTGATTCTCAAAGGCTTTTGATTACAAGTTAACAATATGGGAGAACCAGACTTGAATATTCTCTTGTCTTATAGGATTTAGCACTTATGTGGCTAGCATCATAACTATTACTCTATCGAGACAAGAGGGAAATTAAATTTGGTAGACAAATAAAACCGGTGAGATCTTGAGCCTGAAGATGGATGCATTACATATCCAATCATTAAATTTTTTTCTTGTATGATATTCTCCAATGGTGTAGGATACTAGAACTTGCATTGAATCTCTTTAAGGCCACATATAACTTTTGTATGCATAAAAGGTGATTGAGGAACATTTTTGTTTATAGTCCACATTAGCTAAACAGCCTACCATGCACTATTATTCCCTTTGATTAGCCCCTTTGAGCCTATGATCCTAATTTTTGTTGATTTAACCCACATATGTAACCTTTAAATCTGATTGTATTCCTTACCCATTGCCTAAGCTAGTGGAGCACAATTTATGATATAATGGGTTGTGTGAGTAATGAGGTGTAAGCTTGGGGGTGTGAAAGTAGGTGTTTGCTTCCTTTTCATTTTCAATTCAAAAAAAAGAAAAAGAAAAAAAAAGAGATGAATAAAGTATTCTCTTTATGGTGTACATAATTATTTGTGTCAAACAAATTCATTATGACATACTAAAGAGAGTTGGATGAAGTTCTTTGATAGATGATGGAATTTGTGTGGATGTCATTGATCTTACTTTTAGATCTAATCTTTTGCAATCATCGCTCCACTAGTGATAGGCTTTTAACTATTCCAAAATATCTATCCTACCCTTTTAACCCTAGCCCCATTACAACCAAGTAAAAGACCTCATGATTTTGTTGCATGCCTTAGTTTTCAAAGTGGTGGAGAAATGAGATGAGATGCAAGCCTATGAATTTAATACATTCATTCGGAAGAATTTTGAGCGACATAATTCTATCCTTAAACACATGAGAGATTGAGAGTCCACATAACCTAAAGTGATGTCTACTAATTTAACTACCTGAAAGTCTCGATTTTACTACTTCTGGGATGAAGCTAGCTACATGACTTTCTTCTTCCTACTTTAACTTGAGAATTGGATAAGATGACTATCATTGACTTGTGACGCTTGACTTGTGACGCTTGTGATAGTAAGTAAAGTTTGAAATGTAATTTCGTTGAGAGTTTTGGAAATTACTTTGTTAAGTCCCGATGAAACGTATTTGTCTTGTGATATGTTTGACATTGGTTAAAGGGTTGATGAGGGGGTGATCTCTACTCTATTTGGCTTCTACTCCTCCTAATTTTTATTGTTTATTTGCTTGAGGACAAGAAAAAGTCTAAGCTTGGGGGAGTTGATAAACACGTAAAATATGCATTATCTTAATGTGTTTCAAGCATGATTTACGGATATTTAATGCATATTTTATGTTTAGATCGAGGATACTACTGTTGTTTGTATTCTTATATATAGGTATTGGTTCAAGATTGAAAGATTTGATGATCGTTGGAAGTTGAACAAGAGTTTGAAGCAACAACAAGATTTCGAATACATGGTTCGTGAAGAAAATGGATGCATGAGTACGAAGAACTAGAATTTCGATCATGATGCAATTTGAATCTAGAAAATCTCAAAGATAAAAGTTGTAGATCTCTTCAACAGCTTTCTAATGCAATTTGAATCACCTCATTCCGAGGTTGGAAGCAAAAATTATAGTAAAAATACCGAAAACTGGACAAACAAGCACAAAATCAGCAAAACGGATTCCACCGCACCCTGGTGTGGTGCGCATCACACCCATGGCGGGCCTTATCTTTTTCTAGATTTTTTGGGGACATATAAATAGATATTTTGGCTTAGGGTTTGGGGATCTTTTGTTATGTTCTCTTAGCCGTCAATTAACAACTATTTTAAAATTCAAGTATTGAAGGAAGACACTAATTTCTTGTACAAGATTGGATTGCAAGTTCTTATTTTGAAGATTTCAATTGAAAGCCGGGTTAATTCTTTCCTCTCTTTTATTTATTTCTTCTTATGACTAATTTGCTTAATTATTTGATGTATTCTCTTATCCCAATCATGTGTGAGTAGATTTCTTGTCTAGGATTGGGTAAGAACCCAATTTTTTAGTGATTGATGATGAATTAATATAGGTTCTTGGTGAAAGTTTAAATCTTTAAACTTGATTTTTAGTGTTTTAATTTTGTTAGTTTGCTTAATCACTGTATTAGCAATCATAAGTAATTAATTGAAGGACTGAAAGGTGAAGATTAATACCGAACCTCTAGAAATTAAGTAGGGAACTCAAACCACGAAAGTAGGGTAGATTCCTTAGGAATTTGATTTGGATTAGCATAAAGCTTAATGGGTTTAATTTAATCTTGATTCCACGAAAGTAGGTTAATTGAGATTAATTAGGCACGATCTTTATACCTTGAAAGAGGCTTTAGATTAATTTAGTCTAATTCACCCTTTCTAGTTTAAACCAACACCGAGAACTAAAATAATTCATCATTGAGCATCGAAGTTGTGGTGAAAACCCAATCCTGGCCCTTCATTATATTGAATTCCACCTGATTAGGTATTTACTTTATTTTTTTAATTTTCATCTCTTCTAATTTACTAATTAGTTTAGTCAGCCAAATAACGTGAAATTTGGTAATTAACCCCTAGTCCCTGTAGGATCGACCTTGATAGATACAACGAGTTTGTGCACTTGCAGATTTTGCCTATCACTCCCCACTCCCAGGGAGAAATCCACTACACAACTGGGTTTTCAACGCTCACCCAAATAACGTTTACACCTCACACTCGGTTTTCTAGCTCATCGAAAACTTTACAATCAATACTCTTGCAATCTCACTTTACACCCTTTAAGTGTTGGTCTCTAGCCCGTGTCTCCCTCAAGTGTTAGAAATTACAAGCTACCTCTAGGCATTACCACCTACCTCACTCCTCTTGGGACGACCTTGTCTCTCACCATACACTCCTCTCGGTGTACAAGTGTATTACAAAGTGTATCGTCACAATTAGGCACAATACAACAAATGTTTGTTCTCTACTATGGATGAGAACACAACGAAAGCTCACACTCTAAGTCACAAACCCACAACCCTAAATTATACTATGTATGCAAATACAATAAGCTCAATAGGTTATGTGTGAACAAAGAGTATAATCAAAACAAATCTAAACTCAATTATGAAAATCTAGCTTTTAGAGATGATAATCAATAAACAATGTAAATATAAGGCTAAAAATTGAGTTTAAAAAAATTTCTCTAAAATGACAAGAGTAGGAGGGATGAATTGAAGCTCAAACACCAAGAATTAATCTCCACTTCCTCTTGTGAAAATATCTTCATTAACTAAGCTTTAAACAAATTAAACAAACTTTAAACAATTGTTAAACACACTTAAACTCTTTTTAAAACTCTCTTAGTTGTTCAAATGGTTATGACAATGGGGTATATATAGGGTGGAAGAAAACAACCCAAGAAAACACCAAAACCCATAAAAATCAATAAAATAAACAAAATCAGCAAGTTACCATTATTGTGCAACGATAACATTGGCGGTCGACCACGGCTACTGTAGCGGTCGATCGCAAGAGCCAAAAATGCTCTCTGGACATTTGGCGGTTGACCTCCGATGCCAATCTGGTCGACCGTGGTACTGTAGCAAATATGTACAAACAGTTTCTGCAGTTCTCGAAATATGCGTAGCTGGTTTTATAAAAAAATATCAAATCAACTCTCAAAAATGTGAAATTTTGAGGGAAGTTTCTACACATGTAGATGAACATGTTAGAGAAATAATTTCTAAAATATCACTTCCTATTTATGAGAATAATTGTTTGAACACATATATTATAGTTTCTGAAAAACTGCTGAAAACTTGTTTTTGTAAATTCAATTGAAAATAACAAAACAACTAAAAAATTAGAAAAAATTAGGAAAATATTTGTATATATGAAGATAAACATGTAAACAAAGAAATTTTTTAAATTGCATTTCGTAATTATGAAACTCATCTGTTTTGTAAAAACATGCACGGACATTAACTTATTAAAACTTGATTTTGACAAAATGAGTTCAAACAAGTTTGAAACTTCTTTTAAATAGATTAATAGACTTTATGAAAGATGTAACCAGTTATATTAAGTCAGTAATCTAAAAACATGTTATTATCTCAAATGGATGTGTAATAGTCAATAAATCAAGAAAACATGTGCGTGCACCATTTGAGCTTAAAGCGTAAGCACACAAAGCATAAACCTAAACTAATATACCCAAGGCAATTGATCTTCATTAAGCTCATCTTGATTGCAGATGAAGCTTAAACTTTAACTTGACTTGAATGCATTGGCTTCACTCTGATATTTACGCCAACCTCTATTGGATATGACCGTGAAAGCTCAACGCCATCCAACCTCTGACTTATTGTTTGTCTACAATAAATACTAAAACACAAAAACTAGACAAATAATATTAGTAGTAAATTATTTGTTAAACATTATCAAAACAAAAAGGCCAACACTATCACTATTAGTCGACTACACTGTAAATTGACAGAAACTTATATTCTTGACTAAGTCTTTAGTAGTCGACTACTAGTCTTATTAGTCGACTACTAAGGGGTGAAAATAATATGAATGAAATATTTTGAGACTCATTAATTAACTATAAACTCTAATGGTTAACATAGGGGATTTTTATTGTTAACCACACACTAAGCATGTGCTAGTGTGTTCTAATCACTATGTGTGCGCATGTGTTGTGAGTGATCAAGGCTTGTACAATAACTCTAAGTAAAGAGAATATAAAATTTACATTGTATATATTTAAGCACTTCTTTACTTCTTGTTGCCTTGAGCTCATCTTGCACTATTTCCATATATCTTGAGCTTATTTGATGTTGATATCTGCATTGATATGTTAGTACACAGTAATACACATAGTGAATAAATTATTATGTTCAAAACTATATCTTGGGGACATGATATCCAACACAAGCAAGTGATCCATAGCAAGCACCCAGCAAGTAAAGAATGAAAGAGCCAGAATAAAAACCATATATCTTGAAGGATATACCCACTGTGTTTAGATATCAGAAAGTAGATATAGAGAAAAGTAGTCCAATCAATGAAAGAGGTATATGCAGATGTCTAATATGATAAAACAACATCCAAAATACTCATCAGGAAGTCTGAAAATAGAAGTAAAATAGATCATGCAAATGCAAATGGCCTCATCTACCTCATTTTTTTTGAATGAAAATAGGGCATTTCCCTATCATTATATATAAACGTAACCAAAAGATGGGATTACAAAAGATAACAAAAGAAGATATCTTCTAATGAATGAGGCAACAACGAAAGGCCCATTCATTAGAAGATGTCTAAAAAAACAAAAAAGCCACCGACTAAAACCCAAAACCAAGTAGGAGAAAATTAAAAACTAACCAAAACTGTTATGCATATACAGGAACAAAAATTCTATCCGCAGATCAAGGCATTGTGTTGCTGTCGGCGCTTGATTCAAGGATGTCTTGGAGACTAGCCGAATGAATGAGCTTCTTTATCATGAGCGACTTCTTTGAGGAGGAGGCCCCTGACCAGAAGAGAAGTAAGTTAACAGACTTCTTAATGATGAACAGAGGGGAAGGCGAAATATTAGAGAAGACTAGATCCTTGCGAGCTTTCCACAAGACCCAACTAATGGTAGGGAAGCAGATGCCCCATAGAAGACGAACAGAGGCTCGGATAGAGGGGTTAGAGCAGATTGTTAAACATTCGTCGATATTGGATGGAAGGGAGCCAATGCCTAGTTTGGGGAGAAAAGGAACCCAGATTTGTTGCGCCAGGTTACATGATAGGAAGAGATGATCATGAGTTTCTTGATCAGAACAAAAAGAGCAACGAGAATCAGCTAACCACCCTTGGGAGGCGAGTCTGTCTTTGGTCTTCAATCTGTGAGAACTAAGGAGCCAGAAGAAGATTTGGACTTTACTAGGCAGAAATTTGTTCCAGGTGGTAGAATAGAAGCTGAATCGCATTCCACTATCGGCTAGTGCATGATGAAGAGATTTTACAGTGTAGAGCTTGGAAGCAGATAAGGACCAAGAAGGACTATCTGCCATCGCGGACGGCACAAAGTTTGGAGTTGACAAGTGCTGAAGAAGGGCTAGCACCTGGCCCCTAGCCTCATCACAACTTGGGCGCCTAATTATTGGTTTCCAAACCCATCTGGATCCCTGCCAGCTTCCTTGAGAAGATATGGAAACATGTTTAAAGAAGGCAAGGTCGTATACTTTGGGAAATAGGCTAGCAAGAGTATTGTCTCCGGTCCACTTGTCTTCCCAAAAATAGGCCCCATTGCCGTTACCAAGAGACCACCTGGAAAATGGGGAGAAGGTACGGTAGCAGGAGTGAACATCTTTCCAAAATTTGGAGCACTGATTGGGAGGGGATGGATTGTGGAGATTGAACGAGTATATAGATTGGAGAACCCCACCGACATAGTGATCGTTATCCAAAAAATTTCAGAGCCATTTAGAAATAAGAGCGGTGTTGAAAAGATGAAGGTTGATAACACCCAATCCTCCGCATGCTTTGGGGGTGCAAACAATCCCCCATTTGATCGGATTATGGCCTGAGGTGCTATCTGGAGCCTTGCCCCAGAGGAAGTTGCGCCTAATCTTATCAATTTTCTTAATGAGCCAGGAGGGGAGTTTGAAGAACGACATATGGTACAGAGGTATGGATGAGAGGACTGAATTGAGAAGAACAAGACGACCGCCAATGGACAAATATTTGCTTTTCCATAGAGATAATTTGCGGTGGAGGGAGTCCAACAGAGGTTGCCAGTTTGCTCTAGAAAGGGAGCCTCGTTTGATTGGAAGACCGAGATATTTGAAGGGTGGTGATGCGAATGAGCAGTTGAGGATGTTGGCTAGGATAGGTCCTTTGGTGGTTGATTTGCCGCTGTAGAACAGATTGGATTTAGCAAAGTTGATGGCTAAACCCGATACATTTTCAAACAGATACAGGATTGATTTGAGGTTGCAGATGTCAGGTGGAGTTGCTTTGCAAAAGATGATGGTATCGTCTGCGTATTGAAGAGATCTGATATCGTTAAGCTTGGACAAGCAGAGCATCAAAAGGAACCTCGAATGAACGAAATTTGTGTTGCGAGCCACTTCCTCGATTCAAACCAAATTCCACTTAATAATTATCTCTTCTTGTTTGGAAAAACTTCACTAAGGATATGTGCAGGTTAGGTAGGATCTGTTAGTTTCTATTACTGATGAAACCCTCCCGTACAGACTAATAAGTCACACAAGCACTGCCACAATCACACATATCTCCAATAATTTAGTCATCCAAAATTAAACATAATAGATTTCTTAGTTTGCTATAGATGAAATGTTATGCATTATTCCCAAGAATCTTAGAGTCATAGGAAACATACTATCATGACACCTAATGCCTGTCTAAATGATACTGACCAGGTGCTCATTCAGGGTGCCATATACATCTGGGAGCTCAAAGAAGACAAAACCCAAAATATAAATCTAAACACATTATATCTTCTCGTAACTCGTGTAATCAGGGAATTCCAAATGAAATCCGGTATTCTCAAGGAGATACCATGGATATATCACAAAGCCAAATGAAACTAATATTCAAACAAGATCAAATGGAAAAATTTCCCGAAGGAGTATACTAACTGGTAATATCCAATCGGACAATATGTATCAAATTGGATCTCGATTCATGTACGAGTGAGCCAGAAGTCATAGTCCAACATAATCTTCTCAAAATCCACATTACACGGGTTTCCTACTTCATGTACAACATAAATCATGGGTAATCGACTAAATCATTTAGGCTAGATAATGTTCTCTATTTCACTATCATAAACAAACATCACAAAGCAAGGGAAACATGTGTACTGAATCAACAATATAGAAAAAAAACTAGGAGAACTTTCATAAACATGACTTTGCACATAACACATAAGTCAAACCGATAATCAAAACACAAACTTCATAACTTTCTAGGAAAAAACCCTTAAATCCTAGTAGCTCCAAACTAACTGCAATTGCTTCTTGGTATAGATAATCTCAACACACAAGAAACCATCAAAGAAGAAATAAATGAAATCGAATAACAGAATTTTTAAAAAACTCTCATATCACGGTGAATCTAATTCCTAGACATAAGATCGTAGATGTATCATCTAACATTGAATGTGTTGGCCTTCTTGTTTTGATGATGTTTAGCAAACAATTTACATCTAATGTTGTTTGTCTAGTGTTTGTATTTTCGTATTTATTCTAGGCAAACAACGAGTTGGAGGATGGATGGAATTGCACTTCAACAATCAAATCCAATGGAGGTTGGCAGAATAGTGGTTAAAGCCAATGCAATTCAAGTTAAATATTCAAGTTCATGCTTCATCCGCGAGTTTACCAAGAAGAGCCTATTAAAGATCAAGATCATTGCTTGGTATATTTAGTTTAGGTGTTTATATTATGTGTGTTGGTACTTTAAGATCAATATAATATACACACACATTTTAGTTTTGGTTTCTATGTATATATAGCTTTATATATACATATATGTTTTTTGTTTCTATGTATATATATGATTACATATATACATACATGTTCTTGAGTTTTCATATTTATCATTGTGTTTTGGTTTAACTACATAGATATGAATCAACAAACAAAATTATTCCCATTTTCATTTGTTTCATATTCTATTGTATTTTAGAATTTATTGCATAGAATATGCAATTTTGAGAAAATATTATTTTCTTGGTTTATGGACTTAACAATAATCATATATATATTTTATTAAGTCTACAAAATCATTTTTTAAAGTTTCAAAACATGGTTTAGTTAAAATATCAAAACTCATGTGTTCACATTTTCATGTTTTGGACTATTTTACAAAATGATGATATTTTTTATTTGGGAGGTTCTTTTTTGAAAACCAGTTTTTGCAGCATGTTTATTATCATGTCTATAATCATTTTCTAAAGTTTCATAATTTTTAGAATTTGTTTGATATTTTTAAACAGGGTTTTAAAATCAGAAAACTGTTTCAAACCTGTTAATTTCCCATATCAGTTTGCAGTCGACCACCACGATCAACCGCCCTTGAGTCCAGAGACTCAGGATAGTTTTCATAGGCTCGCGGTCGACTGTTTCGGTCGATCGGATGCAGTCCAGAGAGTTTTACGATCAACCATCACGGTCAACCGAATGTTTTTCCAGAACCCAGTTTTACCTTTTTATTGCTCGCGGTCGACCGCGAGTTTTCCACGGTCGACCGCCGATCGCCCAATGGTTATTTTTGGTACAGAATCAAATTTCTAATTCTTTGGGGTTTTTGTTCTTTTGCTTGGGGTTTTTGCTGTTGGTTTCTCTTCCTATATAAACCCCTCAAACCCCTTCTACCAGAGGCAACCCAATGGAAAGTTTTAAAGAAGTTTTTAAATAAGAGTTTAACAAGGGTTTAAGTTTGTTTTAAGTTTAGTTTTAAGTTTGTTTAAGGGTTTGGTTTGTGAAGAAATCCACAAGAGGAAGTGGAGATCAATTCATTGATATTTGAGCTTCAATCCATCTCTCTCTTTCTTGTCATTTATTGGAAAAGTTTTCTAAACTCTATCTAGCTTTACATTTAGTTTGATTTGATTTGATTTCACTCATTGTTTACACACACCCACTTAAGCTTATTGTATTTTCATACATAGTATATTTGGGTTAGTGAGAGTTGTAATAATTGAGTATGAGCTTTAATTGAGTTCTCGTCTTGTATTAGAGAACAAATCATTTGTTGTTATTGTGAGGCGTAGAGTGTAGACGTTGATCGGTGAATGTTGAAAACCGACATTATGAGTGTTTGTGAACGTTGATCGGTGAGCGTTGAAAACCAACATTGTGAGATGTAAACGTTATTCGGGTGAGCGTAGAAAATCCGGTTGTGATAGTGGATTTCTCCCCGGGAGTGGGGAGCGGAGACGTAGGACGGAATGTCCGAACTCCAAGATCATATCATTTGTTTGAGTTTGCATAGACGCATTTATTCTTGTGTTCATATCTTATTTCGCCTTTGTTTATTGCTCTTCAAATTCCCAATCACATTTGTAGAATGTTTATTTTACCCTTGTGTTAGTTTCATATCCTTGCATATATCTCATAGTATATCTCATTGCTAGGATATATTTCTTTGTTCATATTGCTTATCCTAGCTCACATATCTTGTTGTATTTCATACTTGCTAGGATAACTTGTTAATTAGCTTTAGTTAGCATATAATCGGATTAGATTAGCATAAGACTCTAGTCACCCCTATCTAGGGTCTAACAATTAGTATCAGAGCTTGGTGTTCTTTGATTTAAGGTCTAATCATCTTGAGCTAAAGATCCAAGTTATCTTGTTGTGTTAATCTTGTTTTGATTGCATTTGTCTTGCTTGCACATATATATATTTATCATGGACATGAATTGTACACCTTTGTTAGGCTATGAATCAAATATTGCTCCTAAATTCATTAATTTTCCCTATGCACAATGGGCTTCTAGATTTAAACTATTTGTGCAATCTAAAAATATTGATTTATAGGGAATTATTGATAATGCTTATATTGTACCCACTATGAAGAAATCCAAGTGGGGTAAAAATGACAAAAGATTATTTACCATGAACAATATTGTGCTAGAATATATCCTTAATGCACTTGATTCTTCTATTTCTAACAAGCTTGCTCATTTTGATAGTGCTTACAAATTGTGGATATTCATAAAAGCACATCATGGTAACTTGGAGGAGATCCAAAGGACTCCGGCGGATTCTTCCTCAAGTAATATTGGAGCTTCATCTTCATGCACACGGCCACTAGGCGATTGCCCTAGTGAGGTTTGCGAGTTTGAATCCATAAATGATTTATCTAGTGATGAATTTGCTTGTGCTAGTAAAAAATTATTACATGCCTATAACAAAATGCATAAAGATTTTATTAATCTATAAAGCAAGCATGTAGAATTAAAATCCGACTATGAGAAGCTAGCTTCCAATTTTGATATCATTTCTCAAGAAAATGTAAATCTTAAAGAAAATAATGATATGTTAAAATTAGAAAATGAGAAATTATCATCATCCATTTCTAGCTTATCTCATGCTAAAACTGATGCCATGTTAGAAGTAGAGAACATAAAGAATGATACTGCTTCTTTTATAAATAACTATATATGTTCTACTTCTAATAACAATACTTGTATGCATAATGATGAGTTGAATCATGTTAAGGATCGCATATCATCTTTAGATTCAACCCTTAAAACATGTATTGTTAATCATGATAAGCTTATGAACATGTGTGCTAAGTCTCATGCTAAAACATCTAAACATATTATTCATCATGCACACATGTATAGCAAAGTTTACAAATGATCTATTTGTGGTCGTAAATGTCATTTAGCTAAATTTTGCTATGATGCACACAAATATAAAAATGTCAATGCTCCTTGTGCATCTCATCAAGTTTCTTCATCACATGTACACACACATGCACCTATTGTTCATCATAAGCATGCTCATGTGTATAGATGTGATCATTGTGGTCGTTTTGACCATTTAGCAAAGTTTTACTTTGATTTGAATAAGAATTCTAGTTTGCCAAATATTTTAAGTAGACCACGTGTTTTTAAATGTGATGTGTGTGGTAGATTTGGACATCTTGCTAAATTTTGTTTTGATATGCAAAAAGCTCATATTTTGTAAAATGTTCCAAAAAGACCACCTTTGTTTAATGATGTTTCTCATTTGCAAAAAAATTTAAAAGACAATCGTTATTTGCAAATGATTGCCGTGCACGAGCTAATAGTCCACAAAAACAAATGGATCTCTTTCATTGCACAAATTATAATCGGAAGGGTCATTTGAGTGATTATTGCTTTGACCGTGTTAGTGCACCACATGTGCCCAAGCGGGTTCATAACCCTAGGGCTTTGTACTTAAATGATAGGGGTCATGTCCCTAAACTTTTTGGTACCAAGAATACTTAGGTACCCAAACATATTTGATTTTAAACCAAGAAATTTAGTGTTTTTATGTTTTTTCTTGGTTTTAAAAAATTATACTTTAAACTTTTGAACATGAAAACAATTCTTTTTATTGGTCAAATTCTTTTGCTTTCATAATTATTCGTTTTGTTTTGATGAGAGCTTTGTGTTTATATAACCCCCCAGGTTTATTGAGTGTTTATTCCCAAATCTTGTTTATAGGGTGCTAAAATGCTTATATGGGTTAGAACAAGCTTAAGAGCTTGATACATTGTTGCCTCTCTTGTATTTTGTCAAAAATTTTGTTTCGATTCGTTACTTTGAATTCATTATTTAAGCACAAATAGATGATTCAAATTTCAAATATGCTTTATAATGTATTCCTTATGTGGTTTGATCAAGTTTTACAAAGAAAATTTCCTTTATTGATCAAACATCATTTTTTGGGCTTAAAATTTGATTTATGATTTCATTTGGTTGATTTATTTTCATTTGAAAACATTTTGCATATTTCTCATGCTCTTTTTCTTCTGATTTCATAAATCTACTCATATACATGGTTTTTATGTTCTTTGATATGAGACACTATGTTCATCTTGATATATCTATATGTGTTCTCATTATCTTCTTGTATGTGAGTTAAATTTAGCATTTTTTTATTTATGCTTGCTCACATGTTTTGCCTTAGCATTCATTTCATGTATCCTATGAGGTATTTTGATAGGGGGAGCAATCCCTATATCTTTCTATGTTTTATTCTCACCCATGCTCATATATAGGGGGAGCTTTCGCTTTCTTCATTCTTTTGTTTTTCCCTTTTTGATGTTGCCAAAGGGGGAGAAATATTGTGAGTATACATTTCCTTATTTATATGCATGTGAATTATAATTTATATATTCATTTCCTTTCATGCATATATCCTTTTCGTAAATTGTTTGTCATCATCAAAAAGGAGGAGATTGTTGACCTTCTTATTTTGATGATATTTAGCATATAATTTACATCTAATGTTGTTTGTCTAGTGTTTGTGTTTTTACATTTATTCTAGGCAAACAACGAGTTGGAGGATGGATGGAATTGTGCTTCAACGATCAAATCCAATGGAGGTTGGCGGAATAGTGGTTGAAGCCTATGCAATTCAAGTTAAAGATTCAAGTTCATGCTTCATCTGTGAGTTTACCAAGAAGAACCTATTGAAGATCAAGATCATTGCTTGGTATATTTAGTTTAGGTGTTTATATTATGTGTGTTGGTACTTTAAGCTCAATATAATATACACACACATTTTAGTTTTGGTTTCTATGTATATATAGCTTTATATATACATATATGTTTTTGGTTTCTATGTATATATATGATTACATGTATATATACATGTTCTTGAGTTTTCATATTTATCATTGTGTTTTGGTTTAACTACATAGATATGAATCAACAAACAAAATTATTCACATTTTCATTTGTTTCATATTCTATTGTATTTTAGAATTTATTGCATAGAATATGTAATTTTGAGAAAATATTGTTTTCTTGGTTTATGGACTTAACAATAATCATATACATATTTTATTAAGTCTACAAAATCATTTTGTAATGTTTCAAAACATGGTTTAGCTAAAATGTCAAAACTCATGTGTTCACATATTCATGTTTTAGACTATTTTGCAAAATAATAATATTTTTTATTTGGGAGGTTCTTTTTTAAAACCATTTTTGTAGCATATTTATTATCATTTCTATAATCATTTTCCAAAGTTTCATAATTTTTGGAATTTGTTTGATATTTTTAAAGAGGGTTTTAAAATCAGAAAACTGTTTCAAACCTGTCAATTTCCCATATCAGTTTACGGTCGACCGTCACGGTTGACCGCCCTTGAGTCCAGAGACTCAGGATAGTTCTCAGAGGCTCGAGGTCGACCGTTGCGGTCGACCGGATACAGTCCAGAGAGTTTTACAGTCGACCGTCATAGTTGACCGAATGTTTTTCCAGAGCCCAGTTTTTTCCTTTTTGTTTCTCGCGGTCGACCGCGAGTTTTCCACGGTCGACTGCCGATCCCCCAATGGCTATTTTTGGTACAGAATCAGATTTCTGTTTCATTAGGGTTTTTGGTCTTTTCTTTTGAGTTTTTTGTCTTTTGTTTGGGGTTTTTGCTGTTGGTTTCTCTTCCTATATAAACCCCTCAAACCCCTTCTACCAGAGGCAACTCCATGAAAAGTTTTAAAGAAGTTTTTAAATAAGAGTTTAACAAGTGTTTAAGTTTGTTTTAAGTTTGGTTTTAAGTTTGTTTAAGGGTTTGGTTTGTGACGAATTCCACAAGAGGAAGTGGAGATCAATTCATTGATATTTGAGCTTCAATCCATCTCTCTCTCTCTCTCTCTCTCTCTCTCTCTTGTCATTTATTGGAGAAGTTTTCTAAACTCTATCTAGCTTTACATTTTGTATTGTATCATTCTTTTAAGCTAGTATTTATATTTGAGTTTAGTTTGATTTGATTTGATTTCACTCATTGTTTACACACACCCACTTGAGCTTATTGTATTTTCATACATAGTATATTTGGGTTGGTGAGAGTTGTAACAATTAAGTGTGAGCTTTAATTGAGTTCTCGTCTTGTATTAGTGAACAAATCATTTGTTGTTATTGTGAGGTATGGAGTGTAGGCATTGATCGGTGAACGTTAAAAACCGACATTGTGAGGTGTAAATGTTATTTGGGTGAGCGTAGAAAACCCGGTTGTGATAGTGGATTTCTCCCCAGTGGTGGGGAGCAGAGACGTTGGACGGAAGGTCCGAACTCTGTGATCATATCGTTTGTTTGAGTTTGCATAGACGCACTTATTCTTATGCTCATATCTTATATCGCCTTTGTGTATTGCTCTTCATATTCCCTATCATATTTGTAGAATGTTTATTTTACCCTTGTGTTAGTTTCATATCATTGCATATATATCTCATAGTATATCTCATTGCTAGGATATATTCATTTGTTCATATTGCTTATCCTAGCTCACATATCTTGTTGTATTTCATATTTGTTAGGATAACTTGTTAGGATAACTTGTTAATTAGCTTTAATTGGTATATAATCGGATTAGGTTAGCATAAGACCCTAACCACCCCCCTCTAAGATCTAACAGAATGATGATAAATATCTTCATTCATACTACACACCTACCGTTGATTACCTATCAACAGGTGTTCTTGAAACTCAAGAACATCTATAGTTGGTTCTGACATCAAATTACTGATGGTTCAAGTTTCCAAGGCAATTCATTCCTACTACCCGACATCGGTTGTAAGAGCAACCAACGTTGGTTATTCTGGTGAGTTTCAAAAACCATAATCTTTAATTTACGACACTATGAATTGAATACATTTCTTGAATCTAGAGATTACCTAAGTTTCTATATCATAGGAATAGTTTGCAATTGGTTTCACTTACCGTCAAGTATTCATCCAAGAAGAGCGCAATTGTGGTATTATCTAAAAATATAACTTTTAATAATACTCAGGTCTAATTAGAAAACTCATGAATCCAATCTTGCAGATAACTAAAATTATACAAATGCAGCATGCCTATCACAAATCTAATCATAGGGAGTATATGCTTGCCTTTGGAAGAAATCCATAGGGTTGAGTTTCGAGCTCCGTTAATGGTGTCCTGATTAAGAAGACAGAAGACAATGTGGATCTGAGTTTTGCAGAGGAAAAGACATGGGGTTTTTGGGTTGAGATAATTACAAGAGAAAGGATTTGGAGACACTTAGCTTGGAGAGTAATCTAGTGTTGGGAATTAAACGCTGAAATCCCTAATGCAACAGAAACGCAGAATAGAAAAAGTACACCAAGATTTACGAGGTTCGGCAACTGCCTACATCCTCGGGAACCACACAGTCAATTTCTTATTAATCAAACAAGAAATTACAAATCAAGAGCAAATCCCTAAACTGAGATTTCTCAAATGAACACTGTAGCTACATTGTTAATCCCCACAATAAATCCCTCTTCTCTTTTCTCTCTCTCTTCTTAAATCTCCCCTCAAACACTGTTGAGAGCTGGAGATTAATCAAGAAAATCACTGCTGCGATTTTGAGGGAACGTTGCTGCGTTAAGAGGATCCGCCGCCAGAGAGAAACGGGGGAGAAAAAGCGCACAAAACCCTAGGGCGATGGGGATGCTTTTATAGGGGATCACGACAGGCTGGCGACAGCCTGTCGCCAGCCACGCGAGCGTCCACACTCGACGCGAGGGTGGGAGCTCCAAGACGCGGACGTCGGAGCGCTGAAACGCGGAGGTCGGCATCGCCCAAACGCGATGGTCGGGGGGGGGGGGGGG
>BQKN01062969.1:119802-130961 GCA_022839385.1 Asparagus kiusianus
GGGGGGGGGGGGGGGGGGCGCTCGCACGCGTAGCTCGACACCCATGCTCACCTGCAGCTTCGCCTGCTCGAGCTCCATCTCGAACTGAGCCTGGAGTTCGCCGTCGACACCTACGCTCATCTGCGCCATCCTCGAGCTCGTCGGAGCTTCTTCGGAGCTCCTCATCGGAAATGAGGTTTGATCTACACCTCATTCTAACAATCTCCCACTTGGAGATCAAACCGACGTCAATAGGCTATCTCACCAAGCTCCTCCCCTGTGTGGCTCCGCCCTCATCATTTATGCATGAAGGCCAACTGAAGTTGCGCACAACTCCAGTTTCTGAAAGGTCGCTGCCTTTGTCAATATATCCGCTGGATTCTTTCTTCCTTGGATATTCTGTTGAAATCCTTTGACAACTTGTCGGGCTCTGTATCTTCTGGAACCATTCTGCTCCTTTTTTACTCGATACACCCACTTCTTGTGACGTGCCTTCTTCCCTATGGACAACTCAGCTAGTCCCCATGTCTAGTTGGAGATCAGAGATTTCATCTCTTCTTTCGTAGCAAACTCCCACTTGCTCGGATCTCCACTCTGATAAGCTTCACCAAAGCTTTCAGACTCCCCTCCATCTGTCAGCAACATATAATTCATGTATCTGCTGTTAGGCACAGGAGGACGAGTACTTCTCCTTAATATCGGAGCTGGTGCGTCGGGCTTCTGCGCACCATTCTGTCCAACAGTCTCTTCTGGCTGAGGACCTTCTGCATTGGGTTCTTCTGAGAGGTTATCCGGAACATCATCTGCATCTACAAATGTTGACTCGCTCTCTGAGTCACCGTCATCTGTCTTATGCATGTCCTTGTACATCACCATCTCGTTGAATGTTACATCTCTGCACCTGATCACCTTCTTGTTTTCGTTGTCCCAAATGCGGTAGCCGAACTCGTCTTCACCATACCCGATGAATGTGCATTTCTTGGACTTGGGATCAGGCTCATTCCTGCCTTGATCACTAATATGCACATAAGCTACACAACCGAAAACTCTGAGATGTGTGAGGGTTACCTCCTTTCCGCACCATACCTCCTCTGGTATTCTGTGATCCAATGGAACCGATGGACCTCGGTTGATCAAGTAAGCTGCTGTGTTGACTGCTTCTGCCCAGAATTGCTTCGGTAGACCTGACTGTATACGGATGCTTCTGGCTCTCTCTGTCAATGTTCTATTCATGCACTCAGCCACACCATTGTGCTGAGGCGTGCCGGGCACGGTCCTCTCCATTCTGATACCATGCTCATAGCAGAACTTCTTGAATCTGGTGTCTTCATAGTCACCACCATTGTCTGTTCTGAGTTTCTTTACCCTCAAACCGGTCTCATTCTCAACCATGGCTTTCCATCTTCTAAAAGCCTCAAATACTTCTGACTTTTTCTTCAGAAAGTAGACCCATACTTTCCGAGAGTGATCATCAATAAAAGTCACGAAGTAGTGTTTCCCACCAATCGACGTGGTGGTTGTTGGTCCCCAAACATCTGAGTGATCATCAATAAAAGCTAACTCTCTTCTGTTTTCCAAGTATGCATTCTTTACACACATCAATCTCTACTGATTGTAAACCTGGGAGTTTTCTCTTTGTGTGCATAACCTTCATCCCCTTTTCACTCATATGACCAAGTCTCTGGTGCCACAGCTTTGAAGTCTCATTGCCTGCCACAACTGAGATCGAACAACGTGCACCTGCTGTCATATACAGGGTACCAGTCTTCCTGCCTCTGGCAATCGTCATTGCGTCTTTCGAAATCCTCCAATCATCACCATGGAAAGTCGTCGTGTAGCCTTCACTAGCCAGCTGGCTTACTGAGATTAAGTTCCTCTTCAGGTCGGGAATATACCTAACATCCTTCAGCTCCCATACTGACCCATTCAGCTTAATCTTCACTACACCTTTGCCAATAATGGCACATGCTTGATCGTCACCAAGATATACGTTTCCAAGGTTTCCGGGGATATACTTCTCGAGGAATTCTTTCTGAGAAGTAGCATGAAAAGATGCTCCCGAGTCCAACACCCAAGACTCCTCGTTGCTCTCCAAAGAGCATATCAACGCATCATCTCCTCCTGAGGTGGAAGCAACATTCATATCTGCCTTTGCCTCCCACTCCTTCTGTGCACTCTTGCACTGATTCTTGTAGTGCCCGGTTTTCCCGCACTTCCAACACTCGATAGCCTTCGAACTGTTGGGATTCCTGGATTTGGATCTTCTGTCATCTAATCTATTTCCTCTGGTTGAATTTCTACCTCTTGACTCTGTATGTAATACTGAAGAGGTTGTAGCTTCACCCTTCTCCCGTCGGATCTCCTCACTGAGAACCAGATCACGAACGTCGTCGAACTTCAACTTGTTGCTTCCCGACGAGCTACTCATAGCTGTGACTGTAGCGTTCCAACTCTCTGGTAGGGAAGACAAAAGTATCAACGCCCGAACTTCCTCATCAAACTCAATATCAACTGAACTCAATTGGGTCGTGACTGTATTGAGTTCATTGAGATGATGTGCTACCGATGCACCTTCCGCCATTCGTAGATTGAACAACCGCCTCATCAAATGGACTTTATTTAAGGCTGATGGCTTCTCATACATATTTGAGAGTGCTGCCATAAGACCCGCCGTGGTCTTCTCCTTCGCTATGTTGAACGCAACATTACGAGTTAATGTCAATCTGATAACTCCGAGGGCTTTTCTGTCCAGAAGATTCTAATCTTCTTCCTTCATACCCTCCGGCTTCTTCCCCGAGAGAGGTTGATACAGATTTTTCTGATACAGATAATCCTCTATCTGCATTTTCTAGAATCCGAAATCTGTTCCATCAAACTTCTCAAGTCTCATTTTACCTTCATCTGCGGCCATGGCTTCCACTTGAATCTGACTTCCTCTAGATCGTTTCACGTTCTGATACCAGTTGTTGGGAATTAAACGCTAAAATCCCTAATGCAACAGAAACGCAGAATAGAAAAAGTACACCAAGATTTACGAGGTTCGGCAACTGCCTACGTCCTCGGGAGCCACACAGTCAATTTCTTATTAATCAAACAAGAAATTACAAATCAAGAGCAAATCCCTAAACTGAGATTTCTCAAATGAACACTGTAGCTACAGTGTTAATCCCCACAATAAATCCCTCTTCTCTTTTCTCTCTCTCTTCTTAAATCTCCCCTCAAACACTGTTGAGAGCTGGAGATTAATCAAGAAAATCGCTGCTGCGATTTTGAGGGAACGCTGCTGCGTTAAGAGGATCCGCCGCCAGAGAGAAACGGGGGAGAAAAAGCGCACAAAACCCTAGGGCGATGGGGGTGCTTTTATAGGGGATCACGACAGGCTAGCGACAGCCTGTCGCCAGCCACGCGAGCGTCCACACTCGACGCGAGGATGGGAGCTCCAAGACGCGGACGTCGGAGCGCTGAAACGCAGAGGTCGACATCGCCCAAACGCGATGGTCGGGGGGGGGGGGGCCGCGCTCGCACGCGTAGCTTGACACCCACGCTCACCTGCAGCTTCGCCTGCTCGAGCTCCATCTCGAACTGAGCCTGGAGTTCGCCGTCGACACCTACGCTCATCTGCGCCATCCTCGAGCTCGTCGGAGCTTCGTCGGAGCTCCTCATCGGAAATGAGGTTTGATCTACACCTCATTCTAACATCTAGGGTGTTAGATGGAGACCATGAGTTCCTTCTTCATCCTCTTCTTCTTCTTCTTCTTCTTTAATGGTTTCACCATGATCACTCTCATCCTCTCTCTTCCTCACTATAGGATCCAGTTCTAATCTATTTTGAGGCTGCTCAAATGAACTCTTGGATTTTGTGAGAGAATTATTCTTTATTTGTAGGTCACTAATTAAATTATAAAAATCCAAAATATAAAAGGAGTTTATTTGCTAAAAAGAAAACATGTTGTTTTTAAGGGATCTAACTGCAAAAATACTGCAACAAAAAAATTTAGTTGAAAACTCAGACCTCTTAAGGAGAAGAAATTACAAAAGCTAAATACTAGAGTCTAAGGACTCAACCATAAAATCTGCTATTAAGATCTAAGGTGAACCACTTTGTATATAGACCACAACTAAAGCTAATACTTCGCTAAATCCTTTGAGACTTAGTAGGCTATTTAAGATGGACTCATAAACATTGCAAAAGTTATTGCAATTCGAGGTTATGATTCATCATTGAGGATACCCTAAAATATTTCTTCAAACAACTCCTAAGGCGATCGGACATATCATATCCGAAAAGGATAGATCAATTACACAACAAAGGACAAATGCTAGACAAATATGTACAAATGAGTTAAGGTGGTTTGAAATTTATAAAATCAATAAGAGTCCTGAAATGATAATAGAATGCATGAACTTGCAGAAACATAAAGTCAATAAAGAATCTCACCTATCAATAATTAGTTGGTGAGTTAGATGAATAAATATCACACTCCACGGTACGAGTTCATATAAAGCCAAAGGAGAAATTTCTATCATTGAGAAAAGGAATCAAAGGCTAGGGAAAATTTACGAAAGGGCAAACTACTCCACTAGCTCTAAACTGCACTTCGCACATCTTTCAACATTAAATCCTCCATCAGCATATCCAACATCATTCTACGATCAACAAAGATTTAGGGTCTAATTGCAACGATTGCATGAAATAGAAACTATTAGGCTATCTCACTGAAGGACAACACTCAAACTTTAGAAAACCAAATTGCAAATTGTAAAAATAATCAATGGCTTAATTTTAAGTGAACAAATTTCCAAACTGGATCAATGTCACATATCAACATCTCATGCCATATGGATGCAGATCTCAAAGTATGAAGCATAAGATTATATGAACCTACGCAATAGGTAGAGTGGAATGGATATAATTGAAATGATAATTTCATACCTTAAAATTGTGCTGGTAACCGATGTGTCTGATTGGAGCAGATCATTGTAGAGAGAACATAGTCAGTTTAAAAACAAAGAGTTTTCTCGAAACATTTTAATAAAACTCATTTATTCTTGAAAACTCATTTGGGTTTCATGAATCTTTTCCAAAATTTTTGACTTTTTATTGCAAAAATATTTTGAACCTAGGCACTGATACCACTAAAACGTCACACCTCATTGATATAACGCCACTACTAAACATGTCTACTCAAATCCATAATAAGTACGTCAACAGTTATACCGAAGAATAAAACACAAGCGAAAATGATGAGAGAATAATCATTAATATATCAAATAAAGAAGAGGATAATGTTTGTACTATTGCAACTATATTTTAATATCACATCATCATAGTAATCATGAAGTAAATTACAAATTCAAAACTGCAACTGCATTAAAGAGATATCATTTTAAATTGATCATTAATTATGTTCTTATTTGGATATACAATGAGTAAGCTTGTTTGCTTATGATGGTTACACATATACATACTCATAACTCATAAATAGGTATTCATCTACAAGTCCCTAGCCAACCAACACTCATTAAGATATGATTCACCTCATCACTTATCATCCCCGTAGTTATTGAAATTATTTTCTTTGTGCAAATAATGTTATGCACTAGATACCAATCTTCCGAAGCACTGATAATACAACTAGTTAGGCTTTAAATATCATCATCGACATCACGATCGATAGCTAATCACATGATGCATATTTACGTAATCCCCTAACCTAAGAGATTAAATACCTTGCAGCATACAGTAGGTACTAAAGCCATCTATATGTGCAAAGAAATAGCAAATAAAAATCCTATCAATCATCAATGTTTTGCACCATTCATCTTGTAATGATAGTTATACACTAGTAAAAAGATGGCCAGCCCCAACGGGTGTATACAACCGTTGGGGCTGGATTTATCAGTCCCAACGGATTAAACTGTTGGGGCAAAGTGGATTTCCAAAAAGCCAACGGAGGAAAATTCCCCCCATTCTTTTTCGCGAAAAAAAAAGAAAAAACGAAAAAAAATCCCCCCCAAAACCCCCGTTCGATCTCTCTCTCCCTCCCCTTCTCTCTCTCTCTCTCTCTCTTGTCAAAAAATCGGTCCCCCCCTGAGTTCGTCGTCGCTGCCGTTGCCTTCTCTGATAGGAGTTCGTCGCCGCTGCCATCGAGCCTGAACCAGGGCCGCTGCCGCCGCTGCCATCGAGCCTGAACCAGGGCCGCTGCCGTCGCCGTCGCCGCTAGCCACATCTCCGCTCCCGCGGCACCACCGCCAACGGCCAGCCTCTCTGTAACTCCTTCGATTTTTCTGGTAACTCCTTCGATTTTTTCCAAAACTCATGATTTATTTTTGCATGTAACTGCTGTCTGAGATTTTGATTTCTGATATGGGTTTTAAATGTTTAGATAGAAAATGGGTTGTATTCTATTTTTTTCAACGGATCTGTTACTTTAAATTAGAGAAAAATGGTTTGATGTCTCGATTTTGAATTTTTGATCCTGGTCTGGCTTTAGGAAAGTCGTAATTTGAGTGATTTCCTAATTATTGTTGAAATTAGGGTTGAAATCTGGACTGCAACGAACTGAAACAGATGATTTGGGCATAGACACGGGGTTTAGGGTTCAGTTTTATAGAAGCCAACTTTGTTTCCTAGATTCCAAAAGAAAGGGACGAAGATCAAATCTTTTCTAAAGGAAGTCACTCGCCAGTTCACATCATACAGAGCAGTTATTGACTGAAGAAAATTTGGAGAGGGAACTATCTTCATTTTCACGATTAACACCAAGGTTTTGAACTACAGGAAGATTTTTCCACCGCGCAAGGTCCCCTGTTCACTTATCCTTGGTAAGAGTTTATGATTAAGTTGGATAAATTTTGAGTTGTTTTCTTTTGTAGCGCACCTATTTGCAGTAAACATAGGAGCACTTACACTTTTGTAGCTCATATGTCTTCAATTTAATGATCTGGTTGAATGCTCTTCACATTTTTTTGAATGTTAAAACAGATCATGAGACGTATCGACAGAGGAGCACTTACACTTGCTTCAGAAGAAGTTAAATTTCAAATTGATACTGAAACTCAAGATCCTTTAGATTATGGTTAGTAGTTGAATTTATAGAAGGTTTTAATTTATACTAGAGAATTCAGGATTGATGTTAACTATTCATTTATTGGCAGGAATGTATCAGATCCAGGAGGCAAATCAAATGATTGAGGAGTTTATGCTTGCTGCTAATATTTCTATTGCAGAAAAGATCTTAAAACACTTTCCTTTGTGCTCCTTGTTGAGGTATGCCCCGGATATCTTTTTGAGTGTTATACATTATAAGGGATATAAACATATACAACTACACAAAACTTGTGCATATGTGTGTCGAGCTTGATTAATATTGTTTTCGTCTTACAAGTCCACTTTATGAGTTACCTTACTAGTTTCTATGGTATATATTAAGTTACTAATTTACATGATATAGGTCACAAATATTGAAAGCTCTTAGATAAACTAAATTCTTGGAAAATGGTGGTGGAATGTTCATAAACTCTTGTTTTTTCCATTCCCAGAGCGAAGAACAGGTAGCTGGCTTGCACCATTATCCCCAAAAGTGCACAATAAGGTACTGCAGCATTACAATTAAGCACATATATCAAATATAAGCATTACAGTTGTTCCATCTAAATGCTAACTATAGTTGTTGCTGGGTGGTTATATTATCAAAAGTTTGGACTTATAGACATTGAGGTGCTTACATAACAAGATAGAGACAATATAGGAATATTCTCGATTAAAGAAATGACATTGTATATTGGTTGGGGTTAGGTATTGTCACGATGTTCTCTTTGAACTACATGGATCCAATAATTGATTAATAGGATGATATTTACAAGCATAGGATGATATTTACAAGCAAAGAATTAAGAAACGTTGCTAATCTTAAGCCCACTGGCATCTACAATTCTATGTAGTTTGTTAAACCTGGCAATAATTATGTAAAAACATCATTAAAACATTCTCCAGTAATTTAGCTATCTTAGATCAAATTCTCAACATTCTCCAGTAATTTAGCTATCTTAGATCAACATTCTCAACATTCTCATAATATTAGGCATGTTTCCAGCATACTAATTAATTTTCCAGTGATTCATTCTCCTTAGTCACCTTTCAACAAAATACACTTTCTCATAAGTTGTACTTAAATATTCCCAACAAACTTTTCTCTAGATTTCCAATTAATTATGTTTCTTCCACAAGTAAACCACATTATATTTACATGGTTCCTTACGTAATAAGCAAAACACTGTAAGTTAGAGACTTCAACATGATGTCACTATAAGAAATGCTTAGTTACCTGCAGTTCACGCATTTAAATGTCTTTATCCAATTCTCTGATACATACTTGAAATATATTTTAATATCACAATTACCCGTTTACATTCAACTCCTAGTGTTCTATTCTACAGAAAGAAATCTATGCGTCAGATTTGAGTCAAGCACCACCAAGAGCAATTCTGTGCTCATTGTCTGAGGATGAGCCTAGCAGCTGCCAGCAGCAGCAGCAAACTCAGCAGTTGGCCGTGAGAGAAGTGTTTGGTACTTAGTTTAGAGATTGGTGTAGGATTAGATAGTCATTTTGTTTCTTGATTTTTTTTTTCTTCCCCTTCTTCATTGGAGTTTCATTTTGATTACTTTTTGGGGTTTTCTGTAATTTTTTTAATGGTTGGTGGTGTGTACAGATTGGGATTTCAATGTTTTCTCATCCACGGGGTGAGCTCTCAAATACAACATTATTCTCTTTGCTTCTCAGTGGACAAAAATGACATGTTTGCATTCTCTTTGTTTTGTATATATCTCTATTCTGGCTCAATTAATTATTCCTAGCCTCAGTTCGGCAACTCCCTCTTCTTAGTCGACAAACATTAGAACCAACGGTTCCAACCGTTGGTGCTGATGTTTGCACCAACGGTTGGAACCGTTGGTGCTGTTGTTTGCACCAACGGTTCCACCTGTTGGTGCAAGTTTTTTATATTTTAAAAAATTAAAATGAAAAAAAATCAGCACCAACGGTTGGAACCGTTGGTGCTGCTAAAAGAACCGTTGGGGCAAACATTGCCCCAACGCAATTTGTCCCAACGGGGCTTTTTTTTACCCCAACGGTTGAAACCGTTGGGGACACTATCTGCCCCAACGGTTTCAACCGTTGGGGCTGCCCCTGTTTCTACTAGTGATATAGTCATTCGCATCATCTACAAGAACATTCTTTAATTTATAAATATGTGCTGAGTTATTTGGGTGATAAAAATCTCCATAATCTAGTGTGGGTATCACAAAGGACTACTCCTACACCAACAAATAATTAAATACTCTTTCGAGTTAAATAACTTATAATATTAGTACAACTGTCATTAATTATTAAGTGTAGAGTCTCTTCAATTATAATTGGGCAATTTGAAATATCAATCATATTACAAGGTTAATTTCACAAAACTATGCAGAACTTTGGGTTTTGTTGCGCATAACCCTTGAACTTTATTTATTTTACATAATCCCCTTGAACTATGGGGTTGAAAGTACCCTAGAGAAGGGGAAGGTGAGTAGGGTATTTGCTAATCTAATCCGATATTAATACCAAATTAAAACTTATTAACTAATATATCCTAATGATGTAATATGTAATAAAATATGCAAGGATATACAATTAAACAAAGGGCGGAACAAACATGAACACAAGAACAAGAGAGACGGTGCACAATTGATAATCGCAAATACAAGGCGAATGATCACGGAGTTCGATTGACTCACGACCTACGTTTCCGCTCCTCACCCTCGAGGAGAATCTCCGCTATCTTAAAAACAACTACACAATCTGTTTTCAACGCTCACCGATAACGTTTACAATCTTACACAATTGTTAATTCATAATACACTCCCCTAAGTGTTGGCCTAGTCCGTGTCACCTTCCTTAAGTGCTCGTAATTACTACATTTCCCTAGGATTTGCAACCGACACCACTTCTCTTAGAATTAACCACGTCTCTCACCAACCACTTTTCTAAGTGTCCTTGTGTATTACAATGTGTTCTCTCAAAAATAAGGCTCAAATACAAAGGATTTGTTCTCTAACAAGAATGAGAATGAAATTAAGTTCACACTCAATGAATCACTCACCACAATCCAATTTATACTTAATGTGAAATACTAAAAGCTCAATAGGTTGTGTGTGCAATTATGAGTAAAATGAAATATAAATTCAATTTAAAATCTAGCTTATTGAAATGATAATAAAAAATATAATAGCTAGAGGTTGAGTTTAGTAAAACTTCTCTAAAAACAAGAGAGATAAGATATTAGAATTGAAGCTCAAAATCGAAATGATCTCCTCCTCTTGTGAAACTCTCTTCACATAAACAATACACTTAATTTTCTTTAAAACACACTTAACCAAACTTGTAAACTTGTTTTTAAACTTTCCTTGGATAATTCAGAACGTTGAGGCTAAGCGGTATATATAGGTTCCAAGAACAAACCCCAAAAACCTAGAAAAATCTAACAAAAACAACAAACCTGAAACATCAGGAAACTGGAAACTAGCCGTTACATTAGCCGTCAGTTGATTGATGGGTTCATTGATCGACTGATAAGCTGACCATTAGTAGCCGCTTGATATGGGTGTATCTTCTCTTCGGGAGCTTAGTGATCCTCATGGGAGCTTGAGGATAGACGATTCTCATAGTAGCTTAAGAATAGAAGTGTAAGGTTGAAGCGTGAAATGAAACCGCGGAGCGCGAAATCGAAGCGTGCAGTTTTCAGCTCATAAGTCGACTGAAGCCTGACATGAGTCGACTCATGACTCAACTCAAGGTTGGCATGAGTCAACTTATGAAACCCGCTCTAGTTAACAAAAGTTTCTGCTGAGTCGACTTATGAAATCATAAGTCAACTTAAGGGGGTTCGTGCACGTTTGAGTCGACTCATGAGTCGACTTATCATAGGTTTGGGCTGAATTCCAGATTCCTGGTGGGATTTGGTTTTTAGGGTTTGCATAAATTAAAACCCTATTGTTTAGGGATGCCAAATCAGAATTTTGTAAGATTTAAGATTAGAGAGGATCTATTCTAGAGAGATTTGTAGGCGTATAAAATTGCCTATAGGTCCCACAACACAGCTCGACACGGTGATTCGACAAATCAACGAACCATCGAGTG
>BQKN01062969.1:130971-151365 GCA_022839385.1 Asparagus kiusianus
ACAATGATATCAACAATGAAGAAAGCAACAAATTTTCCCGCAAACAAGATTATGAGAGAGATTTGTAAAACAATTGATACTCATAAACTAGAGAAGGTATTTTCCTTCGCCAAAACTAAATTGTCTTGTATTTTATATTGTCTTCTTCTCAACCCACCTTTGATAATTCCGCAATCAAAGATGCTCGCACAGCGACTCGTATCAAGTTGGTAATAGAGCAATCAGATCCTGTGATGGGGGGTATCTTGTGTATGGTCCTCACTCGATCGTAATTCAAGAAGTTAGGTGAGATCCTTATTTCTTTGGAAGAGGTCCTGAAATTAAGGAGGAAGAAGTTGACTAAAAGTGACAACTCATCAAGACTTGATACATTAGAGAAGCAGATCGAGACGATAGGGTCGACTCTCACACAACTTGTCGATCTCATCTATGGAGGGGACAAAAAGGGTGAATCTTCTTCGAAGTCCAAGAAGAAACCCGTAGAGTCCGATGGGGAGAACGAGACTTCAGATTCCGACAAGGAGGTCGAGACCGTAAAGACTATTCCACATCAAGGGGGTAAATGTACTTACCAGAATCTGAAGATAGATTTCAGAGTGGAGATTCTTGTTTATGATGGGAGTATCGACATCGAGAGGCTTGATGATTGGATCGAGTGGATGGAGGCTTATTTTACTCTTTATGGCTATTCGTCAAAAGAGAAGGTTGTTTTTGTGTCATTGAAGCTTTCAGGGCACCCGTTGACGTGATGGAAATCCTACTGTAAGCAGGAGAAGAATGCAGTATCATGGAACAAATTCAAGGAGCTACTGAGGAAGCAATTCTACCCGGTGGGATTCCTTAAGGAGCGTTAGTACAAGTGGTACGGCTTGCACCAAAGATTCTATCAGACCATTCAAGAATACACTACGGAGTTCCAGTAGCAGGCGATGGTCCTCAACATCACAACGAAGGAATACTCCATCTTCATGAAGTATATGGTGGGTCTAAATGAATGCATCCGGAAGGAGATGAAGTTGTTCACGGTCGAGTCCATTACAGAGGCGAGCGTGAAGGCTATTGCCATTGAGGGTAAAAAGAAGAAGATCAATGAGACGAAGGGAGGAGCCAAGCAAGATGGAGGCGAGTCTAGTGGTTCCTAACCTAAGAAGGATAAGAATAAGGGTGATCCAGGGAAAGCAGGACTGATTTGTAGTCATTTTGAGAAGACAGGACACATTATTGATCGGTGCTGGGAGAAGTATCCTCATCTCAAACAAAAGGGGTTGAAGAAGAAGGAGGAGAAAAAGGCATACGTGATAGCACAGGGTCCAAAGGAAGTTCCCAATATGACAGAGCCCAACAGCAGTTTTAACCTTATGCCAGGGAAGCATGCCACGAATAAAGATGAAGACCCCAGAGAGCAGCTCTTTGTTCATAAGTTGTAGGTGAAGACTAGCTTGGTTGATGCCATCGTTTATACAGGGAGCGAGAAGAATTTGATATCTAAGGCCTTGGTTTAGAAGCTTGGTCTGAAGATAGTCAAGCATCCAAAGTCCTATTTATTGGGGTGGATTCAGAAGGAGATGGGACTGAGTGTGGTTAATCAATACACTTTCAGATTTACACTCCACGAGTCGTATATTGATGAGGTCACATGCGATGTAATTCCAATAGATGTTTGTTAGGTTATACTAGGCAATCCGTATTTATGGGATAGATACATAATCTACGAAAGGCGGGCTCAGAAGTACACATTCACCAAAGATGGTGAGAAGTTAATATTTTGTTCGTCATCTCTTTTAAAGGAGACAAACTTGGTGATAGTGAACTGAGCAAAGAGGCTAGTGAATGCTAGAAAGAAGTTTGTCTTGCTGTTCATTAAGCCTAATGAAGAGCAACTGAAAGAGGATTGCAATTTGGAGTGGAAGGTGACTACTACGAAATAGGGAACGAAGGAGTCGTTTCTGATTGGACATTAAGGTCAGGCTCCTAGCAAAGTCACGTGGTTCAACAAAGAAGGAGGAGCTCGAGAGTTTCCTCAGCTGAAGTTCTAACTTGAATGGGACTTCAAGTTTCTAAAGGGGGGAGCAATGATACAGGTGTATCTTCTCTTCGGGAGCTTAGCGATCCTTATAGGAGATGAGAGATTGATGGTAGACGGTTCTCATGATAGCTTGAGAATAGAAACGTCAGGTTGAAGCGTGAAATCGAAGCATGCAGTTTTTAGCTCATGAGTCGACTGAAGCCTGACATGAGTCGACTCATGAGTCGATTCAAGGTTAGCATGAGTCGACTTACGAAACCCGCTCCAGTTAACAAAAGTTTCTGCTGAGTCGACTTATGATTTCATCAGTCGACTCAAGGGGGTTTGTGCACGTTTGAGTCGACTCGTGACGAGTTTAGATTGAATTCTAGATTTCTACTGGGATTTGGTTTTTAGGGTTTGTATAAATTAAAACCCTGTTGTTTAGAGATGCCAAATCAGAATTTCGTGAGATTTGAGATTAGAGAGGATTGTTCTCTATTCTAGAGAGATTGTGAAAGAGATTTATAAAACAATTGATACTCATAATCTAGAGAAGATACTTTCCTTCGCCAAAACTGAATTGTCTTGTATTTTCTATTGTCTTCTTCTCAACCTATATTTTATAATTCCGCGATCCAAGGTGCTCGCATGATGACTCGTATCTCCGCTCAAAGCCCGTCAGTCGATGGATGCACGATCAGTCGACTGATGAGCTGCTTTGAACGACTGATGGCGCATCAGTTGACTGGCGATTTCTTCTGTCGACTGATGGTACTTGTTAGTCCATTGAAAACATGCACAGGGACTTATTTGCACAGTAAAAATAAGTTTTGAAGTGGGTTTAAAAATGGAATATAAATTCCAAAAATTATAAAACTTGGGTATATTTATAGACATGAAAATAAACATCTTACAAAAGAAATTTTATTAAATATCATTTCCTGTTTGTGAAAACTCATCATTTTGCAAAATCTCAAAAATACATGTTCGTTAAAACACTTGATTTTGACAAAATGACTTAAACCAAGTTTTGAAATCTTTTTGAAAGGTTTTATAGACTTAGGAAAAGATGTAAACTAGGATTGTTTAGTCCATAAACCAAGAACATAATATTTTCTCAAAATACGCATATTATGATAAAAATGAGGACACATGTGTGTATAAAATTAAGCTTAAATTATTGTCACACAAAATATAACTCCTAAACTAATATACCCAAGATGATTGTGTATGAAGCTTATTCTTGAATCATTTACTTGAATTAAGTTAGTTTCATTTCAGATATCGTCGTTACGGTGCAAATCCTTTTAACCTAGATACATGTTAATAAAAACACAAATACTGGAAAAGAATACATAGTTATAAATTATTTGCTAATCATCAAATCTAGATTAGATAGTAGGCTCATAAACATGAGTCCTAACAATCTTCCCCTTTTTGATGATGACAAACAATATTCTTAATTGATATAAAATGAATAAAAAGCACAAACAATATACTCACAAGGCACTCGTCTCTCCCCCTTTGTCAACATAAAAATGGAAAAAACAACAAAATACAAAGAGAGCGAATTCTCCCCCTATCTATAAGCATGAGTGAGTATAATCATAATAGGGATTGCTCCCCCTATCAAAATGTCATATAAGATGTATGCAGTGATTATTGAGGCAATATATATAAAAGAAACCAAACAAACTTAAAACACTTGTTTCTCCCTCTAATATACGCATATTTACATCACAAAAGAATAAATGCATGATAGCTATGTGAGTAAACATAAATCACTAATCACATAAAAGAATACATTATAAAACACAAGGATGATCCATAAACTTAAACACATAAATATCATCACTAGAGTGTTTACAATGATGTCATAAACTCAAACTCATTGTTCACACCAAAACAAGCCAAAATACATAGTTCAAATCAAGACTACAAACCAAATAAGATAAAAAGACATAGTTCAAACAACAAAAATACAAGTCAAAATAGAAAATTCTGTCTTCATAACTCAGAAGGCCCGGGACCCAGAGGAGGATGGGGAGGGTGCATATATAAATCCAAAAGCTGATGCTGGAACCTCGAAATCTCATCCTGCCTAGACATGAGCTCATCCTGAATACTCTCAATCTAAGCAAACCCTTCATTTTGCCTACTAAATAGTTCACCATGCCAACACTCAGCTTCAGTAAAAATTTCTTCTTGCCTCCCCTCAAAATCACTCAGGCGGTCAAATACTCTCTCCTCTAAAATATTTACACAGTGAGTGATATAATCTGGAATGCTCGAGGGGGTGGAAGATGAAGCACGAGGAGGACGGGTATGAGACCTAGAGCTAGAAGGCTAAGATGATGGTTCACCTATGGGAGGATAATTTGGATGATCTAAATGATATTGAGAGACAGGGAGATTCATCCTAGAGAGCACAACTGAGTTAAAGAAATCATGAATGTGAACAGGAGATTCATCAGACAGATCCACCTCAAAATGAGTGAAAACTTTAGTTAGAAAAGCTTCAAAAGGAAGGAATTTGGTGTGGATTGTTGCCATGATATCAAAAATAACATTGCACCATTTGACGTTAAGGTTTGCAACAAGGGCATAAACAACATTAGTCAGCTCTTCAGAAAAATGATCATAACCCCCAATTTTGGGAATTATATTGTAGGAAAGGATACGAGCAATGATATGACCAAGGGGAGAAACTGAGCTGTTATCAAGAGGAAGATGTTATCCTAGAAGAAGGATTAAAGATAATATTTTTTCTTCTTTGCAATCAATATCTTTGTGGACAATATCACCAAAGGAATGCTAAGAATCTTGGCTAATTGATGGACAGTAAAAATAATATGACGATTCTTAACACTAGAGGTAATGAAGGGGGTATCAGCATCAGTTTGATCAAGTTGCAAATTAGTATAAAATAGACGTATAAGATTAGGATAATATGGTAGACGATTTGTGAGGGAGAGCAAGTCATATAGTTTAGCATCATAAAAATATGTTTGCAACTGATAATGATCAAAATCGTCAAACTTGACAAATCTCCTGGGAAACATTTTAAGTTGACAATAAGCACGATATTTATCAATTAATAACGGATTACGAAGATATTATTCATAATAGGAAAATTCGGCCGCGGGAGTGGGAGCGGGAGTGGGTTTGGGTCTACTAGATCTAGCTCTTTTTGGGTGAGATCAAGACATGATAATCACATCAAAAAGGTCTTAAACGATTTACATAAGAGCTAATCTAAGAATAACAAACCCTACAATATATGATAAATGAATATAAGGTGAGTAAATAACTAAAAATTAGAGAAAAGAAATTATACTGAGCAATGGAAGAGGATCCAAGAGGTAAGGAGGTCGGCAGCAACAGTTTACCGGTAGGGGCTCGATCGACTGAGGCTCTCGTCAGTTGACTAGGTGAGAGTTTGGTCAGCTGAGGTTTTTGTAAATGAGGAAAAGAATTGAGTTGGATGTGTGTGTGTGTGTGTGTGTGTGTGTGTGAAATGGACAGCTCAGACTCTCTCATCTAACAAACTAACGACTAGGATGAAACGGGTATAGAAGAGGGTCGGGTTTGAAGACAAAATTAAATAAAAAGTACAAAATCTGTGAGCTCGTCAGTCAACTGAGAGTAGTCATTGGTCGACTGATCAGTCGACTGATGACTTAAAACTCAGATTACTAAATAAATGAACTATATATATATATAAAATTAAAAATCTTAAAAATTCATGTATACTTATATCTGAAAATATATTCTTTTAAACATTAACACTAATATATGTAATTTAATTTTTTAAAAGAATTCACTCTATTTTCTTAAAACATGAAACCAACATTCAACAAATCAACAAAAAAACAAAATCACATAAATCAAAATCAAGGTAAACAAAACTAAACTTGTTTCGGCACCCAAACAATTTTGGTGCCGAAAGATTTTGGGACATGACCCCTATCATTTAAGCTCAATGCCCTTGGGTTATGATCCTATTTGGACGCATTTGGTGCACATGCATAGTCATAACAATAATTATACAAAAGAATATATGCATGATAGCTATGTGAGTAAACTTAAATCACTAATCACATAAAAGAATACATTATAAAACAGAATGAGAATGATCCATAAACTCAAACACATAAAAATCATCACCAGAGTGTTTACAATGATGTCATAAACTCAAACTCATTGTTCACACCAAAACAAGCCAAAATACATAGTTCAAATCAAGACTACAAACCAAATAAGATAAAAACACATAGTTCAAACAACAAAAATACAAGTCAAAATAGAAAATTCTGTCTTCATAACTCAGAAGGCCCGGGATCCCGAGGAGGAGGGGGAGGGTGCATATATAAATCCAAAAGCTGATGCCGGAACCTCAAAATCTCATCCTACCTAGACATGAGCTCGTCCTGAATATTCTCAATCCAGGCAAACCCTTCATTTTGCCTGCTCAATAGCTCACCATGCCAACACTCAGCTTCAGCACAAATTTCTTATTGCCTCCGCTAAAAATCATTTAGGCGGTCAAATACTCTCTCCTCTAAACTATCTATATAGTGAGTGATATAATTTGGAATGCTCGAGGGGGTGGAAGATGAAGCACGAGGAGGACGGGTATGAGACCTAGAGCTAGAAGGCTGAGATGATGGTTCTCCTATGGGAGGATAGTTTGGATGATCTAAATAATATTGAGAGACAGGGAGATTCATCCTAGAGAGTACAACTGAGTTAAAGAAATCATGAATGTGAACAGGAGATTCATCAGACATATCCACCTTAAAATGAGTAAAAATTTTAGTTAGAAAAGCTCCAAAAGGAAGGAATTTGGTGTGGATTGTTGCCATGATATCAAAAATAACCTTGCACCATTTGACGTCAAGGTTTGCAACAAGGGCATAAACGACATTAGTCAGCTCTTCAAAAAAATGATCATAACCCCCAATTTTGGGAATTATGTTGTAGGAAAGGCTACGAGCAATGATACCAATAATGGGAGAAACTGAGCTGTTATCAAGAGGAAGATGTTGTCCTAAAAGAAGGATTAAAGATAATATATTTTCTTCATTACAATCAATATCTTTGTGGACAATATCACCAAAAGGAATGCTAAGAATCTTGACTAATTAATGGACAGTAAAAATAATACGATGATTCTCAACACTAGAGGTAATGAAGGGGATATCAGCATTAGTTTGATCAAGTTATAAATTAGCATAAAATAGACGTATAAGATTAGGATAATATGGTAGACGATCTATGAGGGAGAGCAAGTCATATAGTTTAGCATCATAAAAATTTGTTTGCAACTGATAATGATCAAAATCGTCAAACTTGACAAATCTCCCGAGAAATATTTTAAGTTGACAATAGGCACGATATTTGCCAATTAATAATAGATTACGAAGATATTATTCATAATAGGTAAATTCGGCCGCGGGAGTGGGAGCGGGAGCGGGTTCAGGTCTACTAGATCTAGCTCTTTTTGGGTGAGATCGAGACATGATAATCACATCAAAAAAGGTCTTAAACGATTTAGATAAGAGCTACTCTAAGAATAACAAACCCTACAATATATGATAAACGAATTTAAGGTGAGTAAATAACTAAAAATTGGAGAAAAGAAATTATACTAAGCAAAGGAAGAGGATCCAAGAGGCAAGGAGGTCGGCAGCAACAGTTTACCGGTAGGGGCTCGATCGACAGAGGCTCTCGTCAGTTGACTGGGTGAGTGTTTGGTTGGCTGTGGTTTTTGTAGATGAGGAAAAGAATTGAGTTGGATGTGTGTGTGTGTGTGTGTGTGTGTGTGTGTGTGAAATAGACAGCTCAGATTCTCTCATCTAACCAACTAACAACTAGGATGAAACGGGTATAGAAGCGGGTCGGGTTTGAAGACAAAATTAAATAAAAAATTCAAAATCTGTGAGCTCGTCAGTTAACTAAGAGTAGTCATCGGTCGACTGATCAGTCGACTGATGACTTAAAACTCGGATTACTAAATAAATGAACTATATATATAAAAAAATTAAAAATCTTAAAAATTCATGTATGCTTATATCTAAAAATATATTCTTTTAAACATTAACACTAATATATGTAATTTAATTTTTCAAAAAGAATTCACTCTATTTTCTTAAAACATGAAACAAACATTCAACAAATCAACAAAAAACAAAATCACACAAATCAAAATCAAGGTAAACAAAAGTAAACTTGTTTTGGCACCCAAACAATTTTGGTGCCGAAAGATTTTGGGACATGACCCCTGTCATTTAAGCTCAATGCCCTTGGGTTATGATCCCATTTGGACGTATTTGGTGCACGTACATGGTCATAGTAATAATTATGCAAATGACCCTTCCGAATACAATACGAGCAATAAAATGGGTGCATTTATTTTTGTTGATCATTAGATTGTGCACGGAAAATATTTGCAAATAAAGATGGCCTTTTAAAATTATTTTACAAATGTGAAACTCTTTTCAAATCAAAACAAAATTTGGTCAAATGACCAAAACGATCACAAAAATCATATTTATACATATTTGCATGCTTATGATTAGCTTTGTGTACATGTGTATGTGTATGTTGTGATGAAGCTTGATGGGATGCACAAGTAGCAACATGATTGGGCTTAATGGATTTTTGTGCATTATAACAAAATTTAGCAAGATGGCCTTTACGACCGTAAATAGAGCACTTATAAACTTTGTTAAACATGTGTGCATAGTGTGTGGATGTTTTAAAATAATTTATATAGGACCACAAGTCCATAAAGCTTATTATTATTTATAATGCATGTTTTTAATGTTGAATCTAAGAATGATATAGGATTTTTAACATGATTCAACTTATTATTTTGCACAAATGCATTGTCATTAGAAGTAGAGCATATATGGCTATTCTTAAGAGTATTAACTTCATTACTAATATTTTCTACTTCTAATATTCTATTATTTTTCTCATGAGATAAACTAGCAATATCCATTCTTTATTAGCAATGATATCAAACTTAGATGCTAGTGTCTCATGATCGGGTTTTAAATTTACATGCTTGTTTTTTAAATCTATAAACTTATGATGTAACTTTTTATAGGCATGCATTAATCTATCATAAGCACAAGAGAGTTTATCAATAGATAAATCATCATCAGAATCGGACTCGCATACCACACTAGGGCTATTGTCTAGTGGCCATGTGCATGATGAAGCTCCAATATCACTTGAAGTGGACTCCACCGGAATGCGTTGAAGTTCCTCCAAGTTCTTGTGATGTGCTTCTATATGTTTCTATAAATTGTAAGCACAATGAAAATGGGCAATCTTGTTAGATATAGATGAATCAAAGACATTTAGCAAAAAAATCTAACAATAGCTTATTCATGGTAAACATCTTTTTATCATTATTACTTCACTTAGATTTCTCTAAAGTGGGTACAATATAAGCATCGTCAATTATTTCCCATAAATCAAAATATTTAGATCTAACAAATAGTTTAAATCTAACACATCATTGTGCATAAGGAAAATTGTTGAACTTTGGAGTAATATTAAAAGCATAACCTAATCTAGGTGCACCATGCATATCCATGATATATTATGCAAGAAAGATGAAATATCACAAAACTAGATTAGCAATAAATCAAAGTGAGGATCTTTGACCCTAGGCGGTTAAGCCACAAATCAAAGAGTACCAAGCTCTGATATCAAATGAAAGTATCTTAGGGGGGTGAATAGTGTATTTGCTAATCTAATTCGATATTAATGTCAAATTAAAACTTATTAACTAATATATCCTAATGATGTAATATACAATAAAATATGTAAGGATATACAATTAAAAGGGAGAAATAAGCATGAACACAAGAACAAGAGAGATAGTACACAATTGACAATCACAAATACAAGGCAAATGATTACAGAGTTCGGTCGACCCACGACCTACATCTCCGTTGCTCACCCTTGAGGAGAATCTCCACTATCTCAAAAATAACTACACAATCAGTTTTCAATGCTCACCAATAACGTTTACAATCTTACATAATTGTTAATCCATAATACACTCCTCTAAGTGTTGGCCTAGCCCATGTCATATTCCTCAAGTGCTTAGAATTACTACCTCTCTCTAGGATTTGTAACCGATGCACTGTAGGCATATAAAACTGCTTATAGGTCCCTTAACACAGCTCGACACGATGATTCGACAAACAGGATAACCATCGAGCGATGAATCCAAGCATGATCGTTAGATCACAATATCGAAGCTAAGTAAGATGCGACGAAACAGATTAACAAGGCGACGAAGTTAACGAACGAATCACACCAAAGCGGATTAACTGCAAAATCGAAAAACGGGCGAAGAGGCAAAACACCAAACACCTGGAAAGCTCGGCAAAAGCCAAGTCACCAAGGTGGCTCGACAACCGAGCCACCTCTAGGTGGCTCGGCAATCGAGCCACCACTTGGTGGCTCGGCGAGCCACCACCTGGTGGCTCGGTGGCCGAGCCACCTCTAGGTGGCCCGGCGCCTCGGCCACCTGTGCTAAGGCACAGGTTTGAGCGCCTATAAATAGGCTAGGGGGGCTCATTTTTGAGAGGTTGGAATTTTATGGAGGCAAAGCTCTGCTAAATTGAGATCTCAACCTCGAAGTTTCGAAGTTTTGAAGACTTGCTCTTTCAGATCCGGTGCTCGGCGATCGTCCACGCCAAATAAGGCAGGAGTTCGAGAGGGATCGGATCTCAGATCTACACAGTTATCCTCCGGATCAAAGCTTGGTCTTTGATCCCGAGAAGAGTATTGATTTCGCTTGGTCGATTTCGATTACTTCGGGCGATTATTTCCTTGGTGAACTAATCCCCCCGGCTATTATTTCCTTGGTGAAATAATACCCGTTATACTGTGTAGATCCGACCAGATCTAGATCACGCGGTGGTCCACGGATTAACCCCGGCGCAGGCAAAGAACCCACAAAAGCAAGAGACCGTAAAATAGGATCTTGCGATCTGTTCGAAAAAGGAAAGTTGTAATTTTTGTTATTTTATTTTTTCTTTGATCTCGTTGTAACCGGATCTTATAAAAAGACCGGATCTTTTGTAATCAAAAAACAATTACTCGAGAGAACGATGAATTCAATGAAGAAAGTAATTTTTCCCGCGAACAATCTGGCGACCACAGTGGGAGCCATCGACCTCGCTGCTGAGATCGATGCGTCGCAGCCGCGGATCTCAATCCCGGCCGAGGAGAAGGTCGAGTATGAATTCGACCAGCAAAAGTTCGAGGAGTACCTGTCATCCTCGTCCGGATCCACCTCCCCTCGCAAGTCTAAGAAATTCTCCTCTAGGAGAAAAGTTCGTTGGTATGAAGATGTAGAGAACACCAACGAAGATCTCACCCCGATTGATGGCAAAGTTGCATCGGGTGAGGTTCTACCAACCAACCAACCAGGTCAGATCTGTTCTGGCCAACTCTTCCGCCGCTGAAGGCGTGGTGACTCTCTCAAAGAGAGCCCGCCAGAGGCGACGTCAACGCCTGGCACGGTAATTCGCGAAGGCAATGGAGTCCGTTGACGGAATCCGCTACAAGGCGGATTTGAAGAACAGGAGAGGCAAACAGCCTCAACAACCGATGAATGGCAGCTCCTCCAAGCCGCCAACGAATGAATGGATCCGTGTCAAACGGAATCGTTCGACACTAGATGAGCGCATTCACAAGCGCCGCGCACTGTCGGCGCAAGCGCCGGCTAAATTTCAAGAAGCCCGTAGAAGACTGCAGAAGGAGGTGGCCAAAAAGCCACCACCAACCCGCCAAGTATGGAAGCCAAAGTCTGAAGTGGCGATTCAGGCTAAGGAACAATCAATGCAGCCTTCAAAGCAAGTTCAACCTCCCGAACCATCCCGGGGAAGGAGGTTAGTTTTGGAGCGCCTCGGTCCACTTCCCGATGAGCGATCCAAAGCTCCAGTTCAAGAACATTTGGGCCTGATGAAAAAGCCCCGAACGACTCAACATACTGGGGGTCGCCGCCACCCTCAACAGGACAAGGAGTTTATGGCAACTACGCGCACCAGTTTGTGCATTGAAGTCCAGGAGCCCGTCGAGGACTCACGCACACAAAGGCGTGTTTCGAGACGCGTGACTCTTGAGAGTCCAAAGAGGGCAATTCATCCTCAGAAGGAAACATTATCATCTAATGATGATAATGTTATACCTGAGAAGTCGTGCCAACACACTATAGGTTGCTCCGACCTTCAAGCCGACGAGCTGTACTATCATGCTGGGGGTACGAGTAAAACCAGGAAAAGGAGTCCTCGAGAATTAGGGACACAATGTCCCTGTTCCAAACTCATTCAGGTAGTATTGTCTGAATGCAATTGTATCAAGACGGTCGCCGAAAGAGTTTTGGTTTTCGAAAGACTCAGTACTGAAACGCCAAAACCAAGGCATAGGCGTTTCCGTCGAAGAAGAACGATGGTTGAAGATGGAGAATTCCCGAGGGTTACCACTAATATGACCAGCAAAAGGACATCGACACAGGACAATCCCGAGTCGATTCCAGAAATACCTCGGCGGGTAACTCGTCTGCAGTCCGGAGCCATCATACGAGCCACTTATGGTAGGGTTCAGACAAGATTACCTTCGAAAGATGAAGAATCGGATGCCTGCTCTGCAGTCGCATCAGATAATACAGTGTCTAGTGAAGGACAACCCCGCGAGTCACTGATGATAAGCGTGGAACAAGTGGCCAAGATGCTCGAAGAAGCCATGGCCAAACAACGGGAGAGCTTCAGGTTCGAAATGCAGATGGCCATGCAGAATATGAGAGAAATGCATGACCAACAAATCCAAGCACTAACAAACCGGCAAGGCGAACCAAGTCGTCATAACCAGGTCAATCAGGAAGAGGAGAACGCACATGCGAATGAAGCTCATAATGCCAATGATCCTCCCGTCAATGCAGGGGGTGGTAACAAGAGTGCCAACGAAAATACAGGTGAAAACTTGAAGATTAAGAACCTCAAGAGAAAAATTAATACGTTGATTTCCGCTCAAGAGATGAAGAAGACGGGCATTCCTTGTCCATACCCAAGAGAATGAGAATCAATCCCATATCCGGCGAAGTTCAATTTAATCAACTTCACGCCGTTTGATGGGAAAGGTTCACCCACTCAGCATTTGATTTACTTCAAATCGCACCTAGGGGTTATCTCTAGTAATGAGCCTCTGATGGTACGGTCCTTTGTTGGCACTCTTCGTGGAGCCGCCTTCGACTGGTATCGCCGCCTCAAGCCCGGGAGCGTGAATAGCTGGGACGACATGGAGACTAAATTCCTCACCAACTTCTTCGACGATGACACTGAGATATCCATTGGCTCATTGCTTGACGAGAAACAGAAAGACGGGGAATTAGTCGATACTTTTGTCAAAAGGTTTCGGAACAAGGCAATGAACTGTCGGGACCCGATCACTGAGGAATTCATCCTCCAGACTTGCCACAACAACCTCGCATTGGACGTGTTAGAAGTAATAGGGACAGCACCGTCCAAAACATGGAAAGATTTGAAGGTCCGAGGGGAGCAAGCCGAGCGATTCCTCAGAAGGAAGAAGGCGGAGAGAGGCCACCAGGCGACGAATGCTCCAGCACAGAATTTCAACCCACGAGGGAAAGGTAAGGCACATGCTAATGCAGTTGATGCTAATCAAACTTTCCAATTGCAACCTTAGCAACAGCCGCAGCAATGAGCGCCATAACAATTGCAGTCGTAATGGCAACAACGGTCTCAGAAGCAGAAATCTTCGGAGCCAAGGTTTCCTAAAGTGTACTCCTTCAAAGATGACGAAGTTCCCGTTATCTTTAAGTACCTGTTGGAGAACAACAAAATCCAGCTCCCAGCGATCGTGGATCAAGAAGGGGCAAGCAAAGTGACGGATCCGAAGTATTGCGCATACTATAGAGAGGTTAATCATCCTACAAGGTCATGCTACCATCTCAAGGATAAGATCCAGGCGCTAATTGATGTAGGTGTTATAACCCCGAAGCCATCCAAGAATGTAGGAACAAATGTAGTATCAATCAGCTTTGGATCAGTACCCACAGCGTGGTTTGAACCAAAACGCATCACCAAAGTGGGAATGAAGACAATAAAGACGACCCATACGGACAGCGCCAAAAAGGACTTGTGCCACACACAGCCCCAAACGGCGAAATCCTCTGGGTCCATCCTGATCTTATTGGAGACGAGCAGTGGGTGACTTCCTCAACCAGAAAGGGTAAAGGCAAGGCCTGCAACGCTACTTCCGTGATCTTCGAAGAGGACGGTGATGAAGCTCCTACTTTCCCGTTATCCGAAGAAGAACAAGAAGTTTTTACCACTATAAGTGGAAATCAATACCACTTCAACTATCCATCGCCTAGTGATCAGTTAGCTGAGCAGGGGGTGACTAAACGGGGACCAGTCAAAACTCTCTCGGAGTTGGGGGTGATTGCGGCTCTTAACCGGTTGAAGAGGCTCGACAACAGCCGAGTGATAAACAGAAAGAAAAGAGGCCCCAAGAGGTGCAGAATCCGAAGCAGTCTCGATTCAATCGTCCGATTGGAAGAGATAAACCGGAGAGCTCGAACACTCCGCGCATCTTCGATATCATGGCTCAACTAGCCAACATTCCAGCACGGATAACATTGTATGAGTTGCTACGGTTGTCTAAGGAAACCAGGGAAGCCTTGCAAGAAGCCTTGGCCAATTCAGAGGTGTTCCTTACTCAGATCAAGCCGATACCCGAAGAGCCGGAACTGTTAATTCAACACTGCAATATAGTGGCTAAAAACCTTCCCTGCATTACCTTAACCAAAGAGGATACGCAGACGAAGAACTCGAACCATGATCGACCCCTATATTTCATCGGGTACATTGGTTCTAGCGAAGTCAACCGAATCCAAGTGGATCCGGGTTCCGCTGTGAGTATTATGCCGCTTCGCTTGATGCATAGCCTCGGCATTCCAGTTAGTAAATTGGCGTCCACAGGCACTGTTATCTATGGGTTCAATACCAGCGGGTCAAGACCTTTGGGTAAGATCCGGATAAAATGTCAAATGGGTGATTTGAAGACGGAGGTCACATGTTACGTGATTGATGCCGAGACATCATATAACTTACTACTAGGTTGACCTTGGATCCATAGTAACATTATAATTCCCTCCACTCTCCATCAGTGTTTGAAATATGTCGACACTGATAGTAAGGTCAGGACGGTGGTCGCGGATAAGCAACCATTCAAAGGGTTTGAGAATTATTCACTTATTCTCTGCTTTATGGTAACGAATCCGATACTGAACCATCGGCCCAGGGCACGGACAGCGAAGAAGAAGCTGATACCGAAGCCGGATTTGATTACAATGGAGGTTTTGTTTTAAATAACATTGTACCCTTTGTAATCAATCTTGACGATGAACAATCGTCAGATGGCAGTTGTAACTGGCAACTTGCCAATAATGAAATTAATGATGATTTAGAGTACTCACTGTCTCTTGATGATGTGATAAAGGGATTGTATGATAATCCCGATTTATATACGCCGCTTCGATCGTCTTATATAACAAAGAATCACCTCCAGCATTCTTTCGGAACAACCCTGATCGTTCCTGCCAAAATAGGAGGCGAAAAAGAAGTGATTTACGGTAAAGGAGAGAGTTTTCCATTACCTGATCATTTCTTAAGGGAAGATGAGAATGAAGACAAACCTGGTCGACATTTATCTAAGTATAGTCCGGAAGCGCGCAAGCTCATGGAAAAACAGGGATATGATTTCGCACTCGGAGAAGGTTTATACTTCGATCGAGGTTCCCGTGTTCCACCCAAAGCGGCATATGTACCGAAAGGGAAACCGGATGATTATTATAAGTTCAGACGAGGATTAGGGTATGTCTCTTCCTCAGAAGACGAATGTTGCTGGTTAATCAATAATCAATCATCTAAGTAATACAAAGATGGGTACTCGTCAGATTCCTCGGAATGGGATTCCGATACAAGTCTGGGGGAAGTATTCAAAGCCCTAATGTCGAACATGACTACAGCTGATCCATCTACAATGGAGGACGACGATCAAATGCCAATGTGGGAAGACCCATGGGTTCATCACCTGAACATGCAGTACGGCGATAGGTTTGAACAGAGGGAACCCCCCACTGAAGATAAAATAGTCCAAATTAACATGGGCGATGAGGCCAACCCAAAGCCTATATTCATCAGCGATAGTCTTCCCCCAAACGAGAAGGAGGAATTAGTTGCTCTCATCAGGGAGTATATCGACGTCTTCGCTTGGAACTATGAAGACATGCCAGGGCTCGACCCCAATGTGGCAGTGCATCGCCTCGATATCAAGTCGGATGCCAAACCTGTCAAACAACAGCAGAGACGGTTTCGTCCGCAGATTATGGAAGCCATCGAGGTAGAGGTTAAGAAATTGATCGACTCAGGATTTATTCGAGAGGAGCAACATCCAGACTGGCTAGCCAATATTGTTCTAGTCATGAAGAAGAATGGTAAAATCAGGATTTGCATCGACTTCAGGGACCTGAATGCGGCATGTCCAAAAGACGACTTTCCTCTCCCAATCACGGATGTCATTATCGATAATACATGCGGATTTGAGAGAATGTCCTTTATGGATGGCTTTTCAGGATATAACCAAATCAAGATGCACCCGGATGACGAGAAGCATACAGCGTTCAGAACACCTCTCGGTGTCTTCTGCTACACGGTGATGCCTTTCGGTCTAAAGAACACAGGCGCCACGTACCAGCGAGCAATGACTAAGATTTTTCAAGAACATCTCAGGGAAACGGTTGAGTGCTACGTTGATGATTTGGTTGTGAAAAGCCGCAACAAAGAAGATCACATCAAGGATTTGAAGACAATGTTCGATCTCATGCGGAGTCATCAATTGAAGATGAACCCCACTAAATGCTTCCTTGGAATGTCCAGCGGAAAATTCCTTGGATTCGTCGTCATCGCTAAAGGTATACATATTGATCCTGATAAAGTGAAGGCGATACATGAACTGCAACCCCTTAGAAATCTAAGAGAACTCAGAGGATTGCAAGGGCGTTTAGCTTACATACGGCGGTTCATCTCAAATCTTTCTGGGAAGTGCCAACCATTCTCTAAGCTAAACAAGAAGGGTGTGTCATTTATTTGGGACGATGCTTGCCAAAAAGCACTCGAAGATATCAAGACATACCTGACGAATCCTCCTGTTCTCGTTGCACCAAAATCAGGTAAACCGTTCTTGATTTACATCAAGGCGATGAACCACTCGATAAGTGCTTTACTAGTACAAGACGATGATAATGGTCACGAACAGGCAGTCTATTACCTAAGTCGGACTTTGGTAGGCGCCGAGTCTCGATCTCCGATGATTGAGAAAGAATGCCTCGCATTAGTATTCGCAGTACAAAAGATGCGGCATTACTTGGTTGGACAGACGATTTACGTTATCTCTAACGTTAATCAAGTATGGGTATTTATGACGCAACCGGGTTCGATGAATTGGCGGTTAATGAAGTGGGCCCTTCTCTTGTCCCAGTATGATTTTCACTTTAAACAGTAGAAGTCGGTCAAAGGACAAGCAATTTGTGATCTTTTGGCGGCAAACCCAACCGCGGATACGGCAGAAGTATATGATGACTTGCCGGATGAAACCCACGAGGTTAACACTACATCGCACCAACAAGTATGGCAATTATACTTCGATGGTGCTTCGAGAGCAACTAATGTGGCAATAAACCCTAGATGTTCTAGAGTCTCCTCCGGAGTTGGAGTTGTCTTAGTTTCCCCGGGAAAGCATGTGATGCCTCGGGCTTATTCACTGACTGATCCATGTTCCAATAACGTAGCTGAGTACAACGCGCTTCTCATTGGACTCAGCTTCGCCAAGGAGCTGGGGGTTGAATATCTAGAAGCTTTTGGGGATTCTCAATTGATAGTCAATCAAGTCCGTGGAGAGTATGAAGTCAGGAACCAAAACCTGATTCCGTACCACCAGGAGGCCGTCAAAATAGTAGATTCTTTTGAAGAATTCTTTATTGAATATATCCCTCGTCTCCAGAACGCTTATACAGATGCACTGGCAGCACTGGTGGTATCACTCGCGCAGCCTCCCAAAACTGAACTGCTAGTCATAGTAAGATCGCATCAACTCTTCATACCCATATACAATATGGATATCGAAGAGGAAGACAATAGAAACGTAAACGCCAAGGAGGTGAATTCAACTCAAATTAGGTCTGAGTCCCTAGATTGGCGTTTTCCTATCATTGACTACGTCCAATATGGTATTTTGCCAGAGGATGTAAAAGAAAGGGAATCAATCCGCCGAAGAGCACCAAGGTTCTTTTATAATACCGAGACCCATATATTATACCGTCGAGGGTATGATGATTTGCTACTCCGATGCCTTTCGAACGAAGAAGCAGAAGAAGTTCTTAAGGAAGCACACGAATGAGAATGCGGTGCGCATCAGCCTGGTCCCAAACTGTATGATCGCATCAGGAGAATGGGATATTTTTGGCCAACAATGGTTCGTGACGCGATCGAATACGCCCGAGGATGTCACGCCTGTCAAGTACATACAAATTATATGCACCAACCACCAGAGCGTTTACACACGTCAACCACATCTTGGCCGTTCGAAACATGGGGCATGGACATTGTCGGTCCTATTTTCCCCCCTTCAGTCAAAGGTGATCGATTCATTCTTGCAATCACGGATTACTTTTCAAAGTGGGCTGAAGCAATTCCGCTTAAAGAAGTAAAGACGAACAACGTCATCAATTTCATCAAGCATCATGTCATATACCGACACGGCGTGCCAAGACGGATCATTCATGACAACGGTCCACAGTTCATAAGCAACGCTTTTGTCAGGTTTTGTAACAAGTTCAAAATTCAAGTTGTTTCGTCAACAACTTATTATCCCACTACGAATGGATTAGCTGAGGCTTTTAACAAGACGATCATTAAAATCCTGTCAAAGCTCGGGAAGACCAATAAACGAGACTGGGATGATAAACTCGGTGAAGCACTCTGGGCTTATCGTACCACCATACACACACCTACAGGAGCTACCCCATATTCGTTGGTATACGGATATGAAGCTGTGCTATCGTTGGAAATCCAAATCCCATCCCTTCGGATCGCTCTCGCAACTGAGATGACGACGGAAGAGCAACATCAGAAACGTCTCGAAGAACTCGAAATGTTGGATGAAAAGCGCTTGGAAGCTCAACAACACATTGAGTTTTATCAAGCCAGAATATCTAGGGCTTTTAACAAAAGAGTCCGACAAAGAAGCTTCAATGAAGGAGATCTGGTACTTGCTGCTCGCCGACCGATATTCCTCAACTCCAAGAAGAAAGGTAAATTTGAACCCAAATGGGAAGGGCCATTTGTGATAGACACGGTCTACTCAAATGGCGCTTATCGCCTAATTTCTCTAGAGGGCGTCAGACAATTAATGCCAATAAATGGAAAGTTCCTGAAAAAGTACTATCCCTAGTACATTCAGGATAACCCATTTATCGGGAAGTTCCTTGAAGAATATTACACTTAATATTCTAGAGGATAACCCAAAATTATTTCTACCACCAAAATCCCTCACTGATCAATTTCAATTGACAGTGAGTCCACCAAAAATGTCTTTCTGGTCCAAGCCACCAACAAATTCTCCTCTTGATTCTTTCCATGAACAAGAGGTCCATTTTCAATTCAGAGCCTTCTTTCGATAAACGAAAGAACTCCCTTCTTTTCTCTTTGGTTAAACCTCTTCATGGTTATAACCAAAGTTGAAATTTCACTTCGATAAACGAAAAACTCATCTAGATAACCAATCCTATAAAAGGTAAGCTTATCTAGATCTTCCAGATTCTCAGAGTGGAGATCCCACTTTTAGTTTCTGTTGTGCTGGGAATAGAATATAAAATTCTCCCTTTTCAGAATAAAGGAATAGAATATAAAATTCTTCCTTCCTTATTTTCGGGTTTTCTTCACCCTAAAAGAAGACCGAGAAATAGAATATAAAATTTTTCCTTTCCCACAATAACATTTTTTAAGAATTTATCAAATTTAGGATTCATCCTAGGAAGTTTATCCCGAATCCTAAGCAGGGATAAGTCTGCGCCTAACACGCGCTGCCGGTTTAGTCTTTCTCCGTAGAAAAAGACACCAGAGTTCGATTCTAGGGTATCTTATCCTGAAACCTAAGCAAGGATAAGTCTGCGCCTAACCCGCGCTGCCGGTTAGTTCTTAACCGTTAAAAAGAACACCTGCCCACATATTCAACATTGTGGCAGGTTGTTATTAATAACACCAAAATCCATG
>BQKN01062969.1:151375-172313 GCA_022839385.1 Asparagus kiusianus
TTAGTCTTTCTCCGTAGAAAAAGACACCAGAGTTCGATTCTGGGGTATCCTATCCTAAAACCTAAGTAAGGATAAGTCAGCGTCTAATACACGTTGCCGGGTGGCCTATTCCCATAACAATGGCGAAGTCTACGTATTCGAAGTCGTAGCGACGAGTCTCAGAGAATTCACTCTCTTAGCACAACGTTACATGCGGAACGGATTTAGACAATCCGCATGCTAGCCCGACTCAAACGGTAGTCGGTAAAGGCTAATCAAACCCGTTGAAGGCTGCGATTTAGCCAAAAATCCTAAAGTCAACGCCTAATACGCGTCGTCGGGTAGCCTATTCCCGTAACAAATGGTGAAGTCTATGTATTCGAAGTCATAGCACAAAGTCTTAGAGAATTTACTCTCTTAGCACAACGTTACACGCGGAACGGATTTAGACAATCCGCATGCTAGCCCGACTCAAACGGTAGTCGGTAAAGGTTTATCAAATCCGTTGAAGGCTGAGGGTTTGCCAAAAATCCTATAAATATTATGGTCAATCATTCCAAACAGAGTGAAGAATCATAATAAAGATAAAGATAACGTCCAGCAAAAGAAATCATACATCAAGCCCATGGCTAAAAATCTGCTGACTAAACTCAGACAGCTTCTCATCATAAGCTCGCTTAAGCTCATCCTCTAGTTTAGCTCTGATGGACTCTTCATTGGCGGCTAGAGTCTTCATAGCAACCTCCTTCGTCTCGACCAGCTTTTGCTTCAAGGACTTCAACTCCTCAGATAAGGCAATATGGGCTTGCTAATCCTGTACCTTCGTCATCTGAAGAATACTCAAAGTTTCCTCCTTTTCACGAAGCTCTCTTCTGAGCTGGTCTATCTCGGTCTCGCAAGAGGTAATATAAAAGTCAAGATCGGCAAGTGAAGATGATCTAACAGTAAGGTTAGCCTCAACTCGATCTACCTGATCCCGCTGCACCTGAATCTCGAACTCAGTAAGAACTCGAGAATCGCGTCATGTCTGTAAGCGAGTATCCAACTCAGCAGCAATGAATGAAGAGGCACCTGCATCACGGAGCTCACGTAACATCTGAAGCTCGTGCTCTAGGCAATCAAGGTCATCGATAATAGCCTTCGCCAGATCCGGATATCCTGCATCCCTTATTGAGTTTATTCTGGAATCAAGGAATGGCTTGAATTTGTGAAGGGAGAGACCGCCATGGAAGAGTTTGCCAATCATTGCATTCACGAATGAGAAGAAGGAGCGAACTTCTATGCAGATGACGATCTTCTCGGGATCGTTGTCTGATAACAACTCCCTCACAAGGACATGAAGCCGAGAAGAAGACCCTACACAAAAAGGGGAAATCCATCAAAAAACCTTGATAAGGAAATAAATGACATTTCTCAGCTGTTTAATTCATACCTTCTTCCCCTTGAGTCACTGGGGGTAGTGGAGGTGTAACCGCTATCGATGTATCAGCTGGTGTAGCTGGTCTCACAGTCGGCTCAACAGGAGCAGCCTCGACAAAAGCTTCTGTCAAACACAAAACGGGATTCTCAGAATCATTACATTATAGCTGTATTAGTCAAAAAATAGCCGGTCCTATAATTAACCTGAGAAGAGACACGTACCTTCAAAAAGACCTGCCTCGGGATTATTGGAGAGTGTAGACTTAGGAAGCCTATCTTCAGACAACTGGTCATCAATCTGAGGAGAACCATACATGAAGTGGAGCATAGGAGTGTCCACAAGCAAACCTTCCTCGTCGAAGTCATCAGTCAAAAAATCTAGCATAGGAAGATATAACTGCGAAAGAAGAATAAAGAGGCTAAAACCAATGGAAATGAGTTACCTCCTACGGATATGTCGGCCTCTTTACTCCCAAAGTCCACGTTCGCCCCCTGTAATTTATCTAAAAGAGCAAGAAGCATCGAGACAATTAAGGGAGGCACGAATTTTGAATGGTTTAACTCCTTTGTGTGCGGTCTAGAGGATATATTGTTAATGATAGATGTACCTGGATTCGCCGAATCGGTTCCTACATTGATAGTTTCCCTGACGTCGGTAGCTTCTGCAGGCTTTTCTACCTGGTGTGGTAAGTCAGGCTCATCAAAATCATGAGGAGCAGGATCAAGACTCATCTCGCCTTCCTCACGTTCTCTTATATAGAGATGGAAAAGCATAAGTCCGAAGTTTTGAATGATCAAGAGGACGGTCTATAGGGTAGATATTACCTCCGTCGCTAGCGGGATCATCACCAGCCAAATCCATCTCAGATGCCCGTGAATCTGTACGCGGCTTGTGGGCTAGTCTCTTCTGTCTAGTAGCTGGGGCAACCATCGGAGGTCTCGCCTGAGTAAAAGGACGGAACTCTTCTTCCATATCAGCCACTGTCCCTGAAACATCAAACAGTTGTCAAGATTAATGACTATGGAAGACAGAGGGAGAAGACAAGTGATTAACCTCGCTCAGAATATTCCTCGTAATCTTCAGGATCTCCGCCTGAGGACTCTCCAGCAGAACTGAAGGTCTTCTTGCCTTCTTCGTCGACTCGACGAGTCTTGCTCCGCATCCTCTATGACCGAGCACCTTCCTGAATTGCACGAGAATCAGCCTGAGAAGCCTCCTCAGCCACTAACTCTGCAATCGGCTTCACAGGGATGGATTTATTAGCTGCTAACAACCACCTGCAGCATAAGAATGTGAGCTTTAACTGACGCTCTGAACTCGGGAGACTGAACTTAGCACCAGTGCAGCCCGTCACGGTCCACAACCATGCACGAAAACCGTCCACCAAACCACCATGGGCCCGAAGCTGCTGACGCGGGTTCCCGACATAAAGCTGATCATAGCCAAACTGGCGAGCGAATCGGCAGGGTAGATATGGCTCTATGAAACACTGATTCTTCACCTGGAAGGTCAGATAACCCGGCCTAATGTTCACCAGCCAATTAAAGCAGCCGATATCTAAATGAGTTCGATATTCCCTCGGCTTCTCCTCATCAATCAAACACTCGCCGTATCGGCTGGAGAACTGTGGAAAGCAAGTGGAAAATACCCAACACTTGTGAACCTGTAGCTGCTTCCTGATGTCAGGGAATCCTCGCCCTTCCTACCTGCCATTCTCAAACAACTGTAGTAGGGGAACAGAGCGATCTGTGGTGTTCGGTACCGACATCATATCAGAACGATAAAGGACGAACCAAGCCATCAAATAAGTGTATGGAAGCTCCACCTTAGTAACAGGAATCTGAGCCGACGGTTCATCTTCTTTCTGTGTGAAAGCACTAGAAATCTGTCGAAGCCCTCGATGAATGTTAGCTACCATCACCGGAAGAAGCGAAAGTTCCTTTTTATAGGCAAGCTGAACCGCTGGGTAGAGCACTTTCAAATGGAAAAATATCACTGGACTGATACGGGACCACACATTTCTTTAACCAGATAGCGAGGTAACCGGCAAGAAGGGTCATCGGCTGGATCGATGTGGTCGCATGCCATAAGAATGATTTAAACTTGGTCCCTGCAGGAAAGCCACTCTCGGTACTGCTAATGGTATAGGAATGAGCATCAATCTTCTTCAACAGACCATTAACCTCTGAAGGAGTAAGCGTGGCCAGCTCACAAATAGCCTCATCAGAAGTGCTCTCCAGATTTCTGAACAAGTAACATGCGAACTGCTTCAGACTCACATGTGACTTAGACCTCTTTGCTAAAGGCTCAGATTGTTCCAAAGCAATATGGTAATGACATGTGAGATCCCACAAAGTCTCATAGCGGCTGGGCATGCGGTCCTTTAGCTGACTCAACTCATGGTTGGAGGGAAAGTACTCCTGATATAGCATCTGGCCCATAGGCAAACCAGAAATCTTGTGCATCTCATGGAGAGCCAAGCCCAACTCTCCATGCCTAGTCAAAAAAGTGTTCGAATCCGGATTATAGAGCTCGGACAAAGCGAAGAAATGCTTAGCACTGACGGGCAAACCGTACATGATGGAACGAACAGCTGCATAAAGACCACAAGCGTGTAACTCCTCGCTCCATTAGCTTAAGACATAGTTCGTCATACGAGCCCACCAAAGCTTGTCAGTAGAATGGGTCCAGCCATAGAATCTGTGACGCACCGCAGGCATCTCCCGTCCCAACTCAGCGAGACAATTCTTCAAGATAGGAACAGAAGCAGGAAACTCGTTACGCGGTGGTGTATCCAACCCCAATACTCCAGGATGCAATCCAATGATATGACTCCTACTCAAACCAGGAGCTGCCTGATGAGTGATATAACCACAGTGGACGCTTTCATGCTCCTCTGTCAAATGCCACGACATCTCCCGTGTCACGGCCTGATGCCTGAGCTCAGTCAATGAGCGGTGACGAGGAATCTTAGGCAAATATAGAAAACCCTCGCCATCTTTATGAAGCCACTGCTCGGCATTAATGAACACTGCAGCAGGATCTTTAACAGAATCGCCAAATAAAAAATTAGTCTTCCTGAGAGGCTGAATAGAGCCGGTATCCTTCACGAAAGGCGCATCCGTGATCAACTGTCGAAGAGCTCGATGTCCACCCTCCTTCACCACTTGGGCAACCTCTGTCGACGTGCCCAAAGCAAACTGAAGAGTAAGCGGAATAGGTGAAAAATCATCGAAGGTCGAATAATACTCGTCACGATGCCCGTCCACCGCATGAGATGAGAACGCTCCAGAGGGGTATTCCACTGAAAACAAGCAATTAAGTGTTTGTTAGTCTCAGTTATAAAAAGAAGTTGAACTCATCTTATGAACGGATAAGATAGAGTCACTGCTTTATAAAGGGTGAGACGATTTGGCCACATTATGAATTTATAAGGTAGGATATATTAACAACATATCCCTACCTTATAAGGCACAATGCAGCGTTATATCGCCCCCTTTATTTGTTTTGAGATATGGTTTTGACCAAGCAAAACCCATCTTTAAAGCGTCAATCCTCACCAAGGAGAATCAAGGCTCTTCTCGATTGCCTCACAAAGGAGAACAAAATGGGGATAAAGGATTAATTTATAAATCTCGAGATGCGCCGAAAAGAGAGCTCACCAGAGTACGAGGGAATCACGCCATCAACCGACACAGCAGGGGATCTACCTTTCGGGATACGCGACATGGTGACCTGCAAAATAAATCAAGGGATCAGATACAAAAATTTTAGTTAGGGTGACAAACTCTAACCCTAAAATTTTATCCCCTCTTTATTTGCAATTAAACCCCTCAGATCTCCAAATTCTACCCCCTGAGATGCGAGCTTGAGGCGTCAAATCATAACCCTAACTCTCATATGCAATCCCACAAATTCATGTACTAAATTAAACATGAATTATGCCAAAATTATGGGGGGATTTACCTGAAGAAAAGCTCGAGGATCCAATAAAGATCAGATCTTGAAAGAGGCTCGAACCACGTGCTCGAGGGGCCTGAGAGAAACTTTTTATATGAAGATTTTGAAGGATTTTTCAGTCCAAGATCCAAAGGAAAGGTAGATCTTAGATGAATTTTAGGGTTTGAAGGTGAAAGGATGCACGAGGGAAGAGAAAATCCAAAAAGAAGGTGAAGGGGGGGCCGGCCCTAGAGAGGAGAAAAGAACCCCTTTTATAATGTTGAACCAGTCTTGAACTAGACCAGACCAGGTTGAACCAGACCAGACCAAGTTAAAAGAGTTCAAAGGAGGCTGAACCAGACCAAACCAGTCTGAACCAGGCCAAACCTGTCTGAACCAGACCAAACCTGGCTAAACCAGTCTTGAACCAGGTTGAACCAGTCTTGAACCAGGTTGAACCAGTTCTGAACCAGTTTGAACCAGATTTGAACCAAAATTCAAATTGAAGCTGAGCTGAGTATCGAAACGACTTCAGATCGTCCGACGGTTCAACCCCTCATTTATTCACCCCTCTCCCATATATTTTGAAGGGTCGGAAGATTTTTTTGAGCCTAATTACTACCTTGTTTGGATCATAATCAGGCCGATTCAACTCATTCGGACCTAAAAAATACTCCAATAAGGTATACGAGTATAAACTATTCCCTATTTTTGTTGAGAAGTTTCTGGAGAGTATTTTTTCTAAAAATATTCTTAAGGATAACTCAACAACTCCGAAAAGTATAAGAGTATAAACTGTTTCTCGAGACTCCAGTAGACGTACGAGTATAAACGGTGTCAAAACGCCAGACAACGCGTTGCAAATGAAGACTCAACGCCAACAATCGATGGTCAGTTCTATGTTAAAACAACAAACACGAGCTAAAGATTAGAAAATTAGGAGTTAGCTTCAAGATCGAAATTCCGACAACGGTCAGACAATAAATGCAGCACCGGAATCCTTGCAGACGTTCGACAAAGCACCGAATAGCTTGGAGGATTGAAAGAATCAAGAAATGAAGCTATTCCAAGGTCCTGTTTCACCGATTGAAGGTTGGGACAATCATATCCAAAGTATTCCATACTCTTCTATAAAAGAATGAGGCTGAAACACTTTGGAGGGGGTATCTGTAGGCATATAAAACTGCTTATAGGTCCCTTAACACAGCTCGACACGATGATTCGACAAACAGGATAACCATCGAGCGATGAATCCAAGCATGATCGTTAGATCACAATATCGAAGCTAAGTAAGATACGACAAAATAGATTAACAAGGCGACGAAGTTAACGAACGAATCACACCAAAACGGATTAACTGCAAAATCGGAAAACGAGCGAAGAGGCAAAACACCAAACACCTGGAAAGCTCGGCAAAAGCCAAGCCACCAAGGTGGCTCGGCCAAAACCGAGCCACCTCTTGGTGGCCCGACGCCTCGGCCACCTATGCCAAGGCACAGGTTTGAGCGCCTATAATTAGGCTAGGGGGCTCATTTTTGAGAGGTTGGAATTTTTTGGAGGCGAAGCTCTGCTGAATTGAGATCTCAACCTCGAAGTTTCGAAGCTTTGAAGACTTGCTCTTTCAGATCCGGTGCTCGGCGATCGTCCACGCCAAATAAGGCAGGAGTTCGAGAGGGATTGGATCTCAGATCTACACAGTTATCCTCCGGATCAAAGCTTGGTCTTTGATCCCGAGAAGAGTATCGATTTCGCTTGGTCGATTTCGATTACTTCAGGCGATTATTGTTCGCGGTGAAAATCGAGTCTTTCTTCATTATTGATTCCATTGTCATCTTAGATAACAGCTTTTTGAGTTACAAAGATCCGGTCTTTTTATAAGATCCGGTTACAATAAAATCAAAGAAAAATAAAGAAAAGATTACAACTTTCTCCTTTTATGTCGAACAAATCACGAGCTCCTGTTTTACGGTCGCTCGCTTGCGTGGGTTGTTTGCCTACGCCGGGGTTTATCCGTGGACCACCACGAGATCTAGATCCGGTCGGATCTACGCAGTACGATGGGTATTATTTCACGAAGGAAATAATAGCCGGGGGGGATTATTTCACCAAGGAAACAATCGCCCAAATCTCGGGATCAAAGACCAAGCTTTGATTCGGAGTATGCCTGCGTAGATCTGAGATCCGATTTGAGATCCGATTCCTTTCGAACTCTTGCCTTATTTGGTGTTGACGATCACCGAGCACCGGATCTGGATGAACAAGTCTTCAAAGTCCCAAAGCTTGAATCTTTTTTAGATCTGAGCTTCGAATCCTGCAGAGCTTCGCCTCCAAAAAATCCAACCTTTGAACAAATGAACCACCTCTCCTATTTATAGCCTCTCCTTACTGTGCCCGCGCACAGGTGGCCGACATGCCTAGCCACCTTGAGGTGGCTCGGTTTCAGCCGAGCCCCCTTAAGGCGTTGTTTTCCGTTTTTGTATTTGTCCGTGATTCGGTTGTGTGGTTGATTGGTTCGGACTCGATTCGTTGACCTGATTTGGCAGTAAATCCGGTTCCTGATTTGGCAGTAAATCCACCTCTGAGTTCGAATCCGAAACTGATCTTGATTCGATCGTGATTCGTCCGAGTCCGCTCTTGGTTGGATGACTCGTTGATTCCTCAACCCGTTAGCTTGATTCCGCACACGAGTGGATTCATTCCGTTGTTTGCGTGCGGTTCGTTAGCCTCGTAGCCTCGTTAATTCGTTTCGTCGCGTATCACTTGGCTTCGGTGTTGTGGACTAACGATCGTGTCTGCATACGTCGCCCGATGGTTGGTTTGTCGAATCGGCGTCGTCGAACTGTGTTAAGGGACCTATAGGCTGTTTTATACGCCTACAGATACTCCCTCCAAAGTATTTCAGCCTCGTTCTTTTATAAAAGAGCCTGGAATACTTTGGATATGATTGTCCCATCCTTCGATCGGTTACGACGGGATATTTGGAATGGCTTCTGTTCTTGATTCCTTCAGTCCTCCAGGCTATTCGGTGCTTTGTCGAATATCTGTAAGGGTTCCGGTGCTGCATTTATTGTCTGACCGTCTGTCGGAATTTTGAATTTGAAGTCGATTCTCGATTTCCTGGCTTTTTAGGTCGAGTTGGTTGCTTCAACACATAACTGATCATCGATTGACATTTGCGACGCGTTGTCCGACGTCTGAGCTTCATTGCGACGCGTTGTCCGGCGTTCGATACAGTTTATACTCGTACGTCTGCTGGAGTATACATAGTTTAAGCTCTTAAGGAATTGGAGCAGGGCAGATACTTGAGTCACGAGACCAATTTATAAAATTGATGCGTCAATGACTCATATTCATAGAATTTTTGGCAAATTCTCAGCCATCAACGGATTTGATAAGCCTTTACCGACTACCGTTTGAGTCGGGCTAGCATGCGGATTGTCTAAATCCGTTCCGCATGTAACGTTAAGCTAAAAGAGTTAACCCTTTTAGTGCTACGATATTGAATACGTAGACTTCGTCTTTCTCCTGTGAAAAGACTAAACAGCAACGTGTATGAGACATTGACTTAGGATTTTTGGCAAATCCTCAGCCTTCAATGGATTTGACGTGCTCTTACCGATTACCGTTTGAATCGGGCTTACATGCGGATTGTTTGAATCCGTTCCGCATGTGACATTATGCTAAAGGAATGAACTCCTTTAGACTTTGTGCTATGATGTTGAATACATAGGCTTTACCATTTGTTACGGGAAAAGGCTACCTGGCGACGCGTGTTAGGCGTTGACTTTAGGATTTTTGGCTAACCCCCAGCCTTCAATGGATTTGATTAGCCTTTACCGACTACCGTTTGAGTCGGGCTAGCATGCGGATTATCTAAATCCGTTCCGCATGTAACGTTGTGCTAACGGAATGAACTCCCTTAGACTCTTTGCTACGACTTTGAATACGTAGACTTCGCCATTGTTACGGGAATAGGCTACCCGGCAACGTGTATTAGACGCTGACTTATCCTTACTTAGGTTTCAGGATATGATACCCCAGAATCGAACTCTGGTGTCTTTTTGGACAGTAAAAGACTAATCTGGCGATGCGTGTTAGGCGTCGGCATATCCTTTCTTAGGATTCAGGATGAAATTCCCCATGCGTGTAAGGCGTGGATTTTGGTGTTATTAATAACAACCTGCCACAATGTTGAATATGTGGGCGGGAGTTCTTTTTAACGGTTAAGAACTAACCAGCGGCACGTGTTAGGCGCAGACTTATCCCTGCTTAGGTTTCAGGATAAAATACCCTAGAATCGAACTCTGGTGTCTTTTTCTGCGGAGAAAGACTAAACCGGCAGCGCGTGTTAGGCGCAGACTTATCCATGCTTAGGATTCGGGATAAACTTCCTATGATGAATCCTAAATTCTTAGAAAAGGGTTGGTGTGGGAAAGGAAGAATTTTATATTCTATTCCCCGAACAAGGAAGGAAGAATTTTATATTCTATTCCTTAATTCTGGAAAGGAGACTCGAGGTGGGATCTCCACCCCCAGAATCCAGAAAGGTGAAACTGAGAGTGGGATCTCCACTCCGAGAATCGAAAAGATTCGGATAACCCTAACTATCGGAAGGTTTGATTACCGAACTAAAGATGAATTTCTCATTTATCGAGAGTAAATCGTGGTTTTGGTCCTAACTATAGGAAGGTTTGACCAAGCGAGAGTTTGAGGTGACCCTAACTATAGGAAGGTTTGATCACTTGATTTAAAGGTGGACCTCTCGTTCATTGGAGGAATCGAGAGGGGATTTTGGTTGTGGTCCTAACTGTAAGAAGGTTTGACCAAGTGGGAGGTTTAAAACGATCCTAACTGTAAGAAGGTTTGATCGCTCGATTTGTGTGCCTCTCGTTCATTGAAGGAATCGAGAGAGGATTTTGGTTGTGGTCCTAAGGTTTGACCAGGTAAACGGTGGGTTTAGTGCTTATCACTTTATTTGTAATGATCGGGTTATCCCTAAGAAAATTACATGTAACATTCTTTCAGGAACTTCCCGTTACATGAATTATCCACCCCCAGCTTTTCTTGCGAAACTGGGTTTATCATCGTATCGGTTGCATGATCGGGTTATCCTTAAGAATACCACATATGGCACTCTCCAGGAACTTCCCGTGGAAGAAAGAAAATAGTTTAGACTCATATACCTATTGGAGTATCAGGGAGCAGTTTAACCTCTTATACCGGTCGGAGGATTGAGAAGCAGTTTATACTCATATACTCTTCGGAGTCTTAAGAAGCAGTTTATACTCTTATACTTATCGGAGTGGTGCCGTTCTCAACTGGCTTACTCTAGCGTTATGACGCCGGCTACAACCAAGGTCTGGATACTATTCTTTAAAGTAAAGCAGGCCTTGGTGGGATGAAGGATCCTCCTGTGGTATACGCAGTACTTCGGATCCGTAGTATTGTCAGCTTCCTCCTGATTCGTGATCGGTGGCAGCTTGATCTTGTTATTTTTAAGGAGTGATTCGAAGATGGTTAGAACATCTTCGTCTTTGAAGGAGTACTCTTTTTGAGGCCTCTGATCCGAAGTCTTCTGCTGTCTCCGGGATTGCTGTTGCGACGTTTGATTAGCATCAATAGCCGCTGCAGGTGTCTTGCCCTTACCACGGGAGGCGAAGTTAGAATTCGGAGGCTTAGTTGTTGATTGACCCCTCTCGGCTTTCTTCCTTCGGAGGAATCGCTCAGCTTGCTCCCCTCGGACCTTCAGATCCTTCCACGTTTTGGACGGTGCTGTCCCCATTGCTTCCAACACGTCCAACAAAAGATTGTTGTGGCAGGTCTGGAGAATGAACTCTTCAGTGAACGGGTCCCGGCAATTCAACGCATTATTCCGGAACCTTTTGACGAAGGTGTCGACTAACTCCCCGTCTTTCTGTTTCTCGTCCAGTAACGATCCAATAGATATCTCGGTGTCGTCGTCGAAGAAGTTGGTGAGGAACTTAGTCTCCATATCATCCCAGCTATTCACGCTACCTGGCTTGAGGCGGCGATACCAATCGAAGGCGGCTCCGCGAAGAGTGCCAACGAAGGACCGTACCATCAGAGGCTCATTGCCAGAGATGACCCCCAGATGTGATTTGAAGTAAATCACATGCTGAGTGGGTGAACCTTTCCCATCAAACGGCGTGAAGTTGATTAAGTTAAACTTCGCCGGATACGGGATTGATTCCCATTCTCTCGGGTATGGACAAGGAATGTCAGTCTTCTTTATCTCTTGAGCGGAAATCAACGTATTGATTTTGCTCTCGAGATTTTTGATTTTCAGACTTTCACCCGAGTTTTTGTCAGCACGATTCTGAGGTGGAAGCGTGGTGTTGTGACTAGCATCCTCATTGCCACCCCCTGCATTAACGGGAGGGTTATTGGCGTTGCGAACTTCATCCGCATCCGTATGCTCAACTTCCTGAAAAACTTGATTACGGCGGCTTGGTTTGCCTTGCAGGTTCGTCAGTGCCTGGATTTGTTGCTCATGCATTTCTCTCATATTCTGCATGGCCATCTGCATTTCGAACCTGAAGCTCTCCTGCTGTTTGGCCATGTCTTCTTCAAGCATCTTGGCCACTTGTTCCGCGCTTATCATAAATGACTCGCGGGGTTGTCCTTCGCTGGACACTGTATTATCTGATGCGACCACAGAGCAGGCATCCGATTCTTCATCTTCTGAAGGTGTTCTTGTCTGAACCCTACCGTAAGTTCCTCGTATGATGGCTCCAGACTGCAGACGGGTTACACACCAGGGTGCTTCCGGAATCGACTCGGGATTACCCTGTGTCGATGTCCTTTTGCTGGTCATGTTAGCGGTGACCCTCGGAAATTCTCCATCTTCAACCGCCGTTCTTCTTCATCGGAAACGCCTAGGCCTTGGTTTTGGCGTTTTGGTACTAAGTCTTTCGAACACCGAAACTCTCTCGGGGACTGCCTTGATGCAGTTGCACACAGACAGTACCGCCCGAATGAGCTTTGAACAAGGGCACTGCGTTTCTAGCCTTCGAGGACTTCTCTTTCTGGCTTTGCTCGTACCCCCAGCACGATAGTACAGCTCGTCCGTTTGAAAGTCGGAGCAACCTATCGTGTGTTGGCACGATTTCTCAGGTATAACGTAATCATCATCAGACGATAACGTTTCCTTCTGAGAGCGAATTACCTTCTTCAGACTTTTGAGAGTCACGCGCCTCGAAACGAGCCTTTGTGGGCGTGAATTCTCAACGGGCTCCTGGACTTCAATGCACAAGATAGTGCGCTTGGGTGCCATGATTTTTTTGTCATGTTGAGGGTTGCGGCGACCCCCAGCATGTTGATTCGTTCGGGACTTCTTCATTGGCCCCAAACGTTCCTGGACTGGAGCTTTGTCTCATTCCTTGGGAAGTGGACCGAGGTGCTCCAAAACCGACTTCCTTTTCTGGGATGGTCCCGCGGGATCTCCCGGAACAGTTGTGGAAATCATCGGCGGTTTGGATTGATTCGCCGGAAGTTGAACTTTCGACGGCTGCAGTTGACGCTCTTTGGTCTAAACCGCCGCTTCAGATTTCGGCCTCCAAACTTTGCTGGTTGATTGGTTCAGACTCGATTCGTTGACCTAATTTGGCAGTAAATCCGGTTCCTGATTTGGTAGTAAATCCACCTCTGAGTTCGAATCCGAAACTGATCTTGATTCGATCGTGATTCGTCCGAGTCCGCTCTTGGTTGGATGACTCGTTGATTCCTCAACCCGTTAGCTTGATTCTGCACGCGAGTGGATTCATTCCGTTGTTTGCGTGCGGTTCGTTAGCCTCGTAGCCTCGTTAATTCGTTTCGTCACGTATCACTTGGCTTCGGTGTTGTGGACTAACGATCGTGTCTGCATACGTCGCCCGATGGTCAGTTTGTCGAATCGGCGTCGTCAAACTGTGTTTAGGGACCTATAGACAGTTTTATATGCCTATAATTATTTCCTTGGTGAACTAATCCCCCCGGATATTATTTCATTGGTGAAATAATACCCGTTATACTGTATAGATCCGACCAGATCTAGATCGTGCGGTGGTCCACGGATTAACCCCGGCGCAGGCAAAGAACCCACAAAAGCAAGAGACCGCAAAACAGGATCTTGCGATCTATTCGAAAAAGGAAAGTTGTAATTTTTGTTATTTTATTTTTTCTTTGATCTCGTTGTAACCGGATCTTATAAAAAGACCGGATCTTTTGTAATAAAAAAACAGTTACTTAAGAGAACGATGATGTCAATGAAGAAAGCAACTTTTCCCGCGAACAGCCACTCCTCTTGGAATTGACCCCGTCTCTCACTAACCACTTCTCTAAGTGTCCTTGTGTATTACAATGTGTTCTCTCAACAATAAGGCTCAAATACAAAGGATTTGTTCTCCAACTAGAATGAGAACGAAATTAAGCTCGCACTCAATGAATCACTCAATACAACCTAATTTATACTTAATGTGAAATACTTAAAGCTCAATAGGTTGTGTGTGCAATTAATAAGTAAAATGAAATATAAACTCAATTTAAAGTCTAGCTTATTGAAATGATAATAAAAAAAATATAAATAGCTAGAGATTGAGTTTAGTAAAACTTCTTTGAAAACAAGAGAGATGAGATAATAGAATTGAAGATGAAAACCAAAATGATCTCCTCCTCTTGTGAAACTCTCTTTCACATAAACAACACACTTGATTTTCTTTAAACACACTTAATCAAACTTGTAAACTTATTTTTGAACTTTTTTTGGATAATTCAGAATGTTGAGGCTAAGGGGTATATATAGTTTCCAAGAACAAACCCCAAAAATCTAGAAAATCTAATAAAAACAACAAAATCCCTAAAAATTAGTAAACTAAAAACTAGCTGTTATAGTAGCCGTCAGTCGACTGATGGGTTCATTGGTCAACTGATGAGCTGACCATTGGTAGCCACTCAAGGCCCGTCGGTTGACTGATGAGCTGCTTCGATCGACTGGTGGTGCCTCAGTCAATTTAGCAGAAACAAATGCTAATTCAAGGCGATTTCTTCGGTCGACTGATGGTCCTTGTCAGTCGACTGAAAACATGCACATAGACTTATTTGCACAGTAAAAAATGAGTTTTGAAGTGGGTTTAAAAATTGCAAATAAAATCCAAAAATTATAACTTAGGGAAATGTTTATAGGTCATTAAAATAAACATGTTATTAAAAAAAATTTAAATCATTTCCCGTTTGTGAAAACTCATCACTTTGCAAAATCTTAAAAATACATGTTCGTTAAAACACTTGATTTTGACAAAAATACTTAAACTAAGTTTTGAAATCTTTTTGACTGGTTTTATAGACTTAGGAAAATATATAAACTAGGATTGTTTAGTACATAAACCAATAACACAATATTTTCTCAAAATACACATATTATGTTAAAAATGAGAACACTATTAGACCCTAGAGGGGGGGTGATTAGGGTCTTATGCTAATCTAATCCGATTTGATGCTAATTAAAATTAATTAATAAGTTATCCTAGCAAGTATGAAATACAACAAGAATATAAGCTAGGATAAGCAATATGAACAACAAGATATATCCTAACAAAGAGATATAGGCAATGTATGTGCAAGGATATAAAACTAACACAAAGTGATATATCCTACCAAATAGATATACAATATGATATATGCAAGGATATGAAAACTAACACAAGGGTAAACAATAAGAACTAGATAGTGGATCATATAAATAATGAGCTAATGACAATGGCGATAAGAAATATAAACACAAGTATAAATAAATGCCAAAGCACACTCAAACACAAGATATGATCACGGAGTTCGGAACTTCCGTCCTACGTCTCCGCTCCCCACTCCCAGGGAGAAGTCCACTATCACAACCGGGTTTTCTACGCTCACCCGAATAACGTTTACACCTCACAGTGTCGGTTTTCAATGATCACCGATCAACGTCACTCCTCACACTCGGTTTTCTAGTTCACCGAAAACTTCATAACACACTCGGTTTTCTACCTCACCGAAAACCTTACACCACTCACAATATAACAAATATAAATTTGTTCTCTACAATAGATGAGAACTCAATTAAGCACAACTCAATGTTACAATCTCTCATAACCCTAATATACTATGTATGCAAATATAATAAGCTCAAATGGGTGTGTGTAACAATGAGATAAAATCAAATCTAAACTCAATATAAAACTAGCTTTAATAGAAATGATAATTGACAAGTAATAAATGAAAGCTAGAGTAGAGTTTAGAAAACTTCTCAATGGAAGACAAGATGGAGAGATGGAGATTGGAGCCCAAACAAGAAGATGATCTCCTCTACTTGTGAAAACTTCTTCACAAACAAAACAAACCCTTAAACCCACTTAAACCCTTGTTTAAAACTTGTTTAAAAACTTCTTAGCTTGCTAGAGAACTGAGATCAAAGAGGGTATTTATAACCTCCAAAACCTCAGCCAAAAACCCCAAACCAAATGACAAAAACAACCCCAGCAACGGTAACAAAAATAGCTGTTGAAAACAGAACTGACAGAGCGGCGGTCGACCGAAAAAATTCGCGGTCGACCGCGATCCAGATCTGAAACTGAGAATACAAGCAGAACTTCGTCGGTCGACCGGTGCGGTCGACCGATGGAAATTTCGAGCTCTCGGTCGACCGTACCGGTCGACCAACAAACTCTTTGCTGCCCACTGTCGACTGAACATATGAGCGGTCGACCGGTGCGGTCGACCGATAACTGATACTACAGAAAACTGGTTCTGAAAGCTATTTATCTAATTTTAAAACACTGTTTAAAAATATCAAATAAATTCTAAAAAATGTAAAATTTTGGAGAATGATTGTAGACATGATAATAAACATGCTACAACGACTGGTTTCCATAAAGGACTTCCCAAATAAAAAATATCATCATTTTATAAAATAGTCCAAAACATAAAAATGTAAACACATGAGTTTGATGTTTTGACCTAAACCAACTTTTGAAACTTTACACAATGATTTTGTAGACTTGATAAAATATGTATATGATTGTTATTAAGTCTAAAAACTAAGAATACAATATTTTCACAAAATTGCATATTCTATGCAATATATACGAAAACACAATAGTAAATATGAAACATGTGATTTCATATTTATAAACATGAAAACCAAAACTTGTATGTATATATATAACTATATATGCATAGAAAACAAAACTTATGTATATATATATATAACTATATATATATACGAAGAAACCAATAAAATGTGTGTGTATATTATATTGAGCTTAAGGTACTTAACACACATAATATAAAATCTAAACTAGATTACCCAAGCTATGATCTTGATCTTCAATAAAGCTTGACTTGGTACACATTGCGGATGAAGCTTGAACTTAATCTTTAACTTGAATTGTATAAGCTTCAACCCGACATTCCGCCAACCTCCATTGGATATGATCGTTATGGCGCAATCCATCCATCCTCCAACTACGTTGTTTGTCTACAATAAATAGAAATGCACAAACACTAGACAAACAACATTAGAAGTAAATTGCTTGTTAAACATCATCAAAACAAGAAGGCCAACAATCTCCCCCTTTTTGATGATGACAAACAATTTACAAAAAGGATATATGCATGAAAGGAAATGAATATATAATTTATAATTCACATGCATATAAATAAGAAAGAATATACTCACAATATTAATTTCTCCCCCTTTGACAACATCAAAAAGGGGACAAAAGAATTAAAAGAGCGAAAGCTCCCCCTATCAATAAGCATAGGTGAGTGTAAAAACAAACATAGAATAGGGAATAGCTCCCCTATTAAAAAGCCATATAGAATATAAGCAGTAAAAGATCATGTCAAACATGTGAGTATGCATACATGCTAAATATTACTCACATTCAAGAGATAATGAGAACATATATAAATATATCAAGATGAACATAGTGTCTTATATAAAAAAACATAAAAACCATGTATAAATAGATTTATGAAATCAAAAAGAAAAAGAGCATGAGAATCATTCAAAATGTTTTCAAATGAAAACAAATCAATCAAATGAAATCATAAATCAAAATTTAAATCATAAAACCAAATCATCATTTGATTTTTTTTTAAATCAAGAGAGACAACCATATCTAGCTCTTGAGCTAGTAACAACCTATATAAATATTTTTAGCACCCGGTAAACAATGTTTGGGAATAAACACCCAATGACTCCGGAGGGTTATATAAACGTAGTCCTCTCATCAAAACAAAATTAATAATCATGAAAACCAAAGAATTTGATACAAGAAAAATTGTTTTCATAACCAAAAGATTTTAAAGCATAATTTTCAAAACCAAGAAAAGAAAAAATAAGAACACTAAAAATCTTGGTTTAAAAATTAAATTTGTTTTGGTACCCAAGAACTCTTGGTACCAAAATATTTAGGGACATGACCCCTATCATTTAAGCTCAAATTCCTAGGGTTATGAACCATCTTGGACATATGTGGTGCACGTGATCGGTCATAGCAATAATCACTCAAATGACCCTTCCGATTGTAATTTGTGCAAGGAAAAGGAAGCATTTGCTTATGTTGACCATTAAAAGGTGCACGGGAAACATTTGAAACATTTGCAAACATGAATGGTCTTTTAAAATTATTTTGCAAATGAGAAACATTATCAAAACAAAACTTTCCTAAGTGGCCATATCTACCACAAACATCACATTTAAACTTTTGTGGCTTAATAAAATCATTTGGCAAAGGTGAAGTCTTTTTTCAAATCATAGCAATATTTTGCCAAATGGCCAAAACGTCCACAAAGATCACATTTATACACATGAGCATGCTTATGATGAACAATGGGTGCATGTGTGTGTGCATGTGATGAAGAAGCTACATGAGATGCACAAGGAGAATTAGCATTCTTATGTTTGTGTGCATTATAGCAAAATTTAGATAAATGACTTTTTCGGCCGCAAATAGAACACTTATAAACTTTGCTATATATGTGTGCATGATGAATAGATGATTTCTTAGACTTGACACACATATCCATAAGCCTCTTATGATTATTAATGCATGTTTTCAAAGTTGAATCTAAAGATGAAATGCTTTTATTCATAAGATTCAAATCTTCATTTTTAGGCACATATGCATTTTTAGAAGTAGAACATAAATAGTTATTTATAAAGGAAGCAGTATCATTTTCTATGTTCTCTACTTCTAAAATAATATTATTTTTATCATGAGTCAAGTTAGCAATATCCAATTTTAAATTTTTATTTTCCAAATTTAACATATCATTGTTTTCTTGAAGAGCAATACTTTCTTGAGAAATGATATCAAATTTGGAAGCTAACTTCTCATGATCGGATTTTAAATCTTCATGCTTGCTTTTTAAATCAATAAAATCATTTTACAATTTATTAAAGGCATGCAATAATTTTTTACTAGCACAAGCAAGTTCATCACTAGATAAATTATTAATGGATTCGAACTCGCAAACCTCACTAGGGCTATCGTCTAGTGCTCGTGTGCATGAAGCTCCATATGAACTTGAAGCGGGATCCTCCAAAGCTTATCGGGTCGCCTCCAAGTTTTCTTGATGTGCTTATATAAATTTCCAAAGTTTGTAAGCACTATCAAAATGAACAAACTTGTTATACATAGATGAATTAAAAGCATTTAGCAAATATTCTAACAAAATATTATTCATTGTAAACATACGATGATCATTCTTATTCCACTTGGATTTCTCCAAAATGGGCACAAAATAAGAATCATCTATAATTTCCCATAAATCAAAATGTTTAGATCTAACAAATAGCTTAAATCTAACACACCATTCGGCATAGGGGAAATTATCTAATCTAGGAGCAACACTAGAATCATAACCTAAACAAGATGCATCATTCATATCCATAAATTGTAAAAATATACAAGCAAGATGCAAATGCAATCAAAACAAGATTAGCACAATAAAATAACTTGGATCTTTAACTCAAGACGATTAGACCATAAATCAAATAGCACCAAGCTCTGATACCAATTGTTAGACCCTAGAAGGGGGTGATTAAGGTCTTAAGCTAATCTAATCCGATTTCATGCCAATTAAAATTAATTAATAAGTTATCCTAACAAGTATGAAATACAACAAGAATATAAGCTAGGATAAGCAATATGAACAACAAGATATATCCTAACAAATATATATAGGCAATGTATGTGCAAAGATATAAAACTAACACAAAGTGATATATCCTACCAAATAGATATACAATATGATATATACAAGGATATGTAAACTAACACAAGGGTAAACAATAAGAACTAGATAGTGGATCATATAAATAATGAGCTAATGACAATGGCGATAAGAAATATAAACACAAGTATAAATAAATGCCAAAGCACACTCAAACACAAGATATGATCACGGAGTTCGGACCTTCCGTCCTACGTCTCCGTTCCCCACTCCCGGGGAGAAGTCCACTATCACAACCGGGTTTTCTACGCTCACTCGAATAACGTTTACACCTCACAGTATCGGTTTTCAACGCTCACCGATCAACGTCATTCCTCACACTCGGTTTTCTAGTTTACCGAAAACTTCACAACACACTCGGTTTTCTAGCTCACCGAAAACCTTACACCACTCACAATGTAACAAATATATATTTGTTCTCTACAATAGATGAGAACTCAATTAAGCACAACTCAATGTTACAATCTCTCACAACCCTAATATACTATGTATGGAAATACAATAAGCTCAAATGGGTGTGTGTAACAATGAGATAAAATCAAATCTAAACTCAATATAAAACTAGCTTTAATAAAAATGATAATTGACAAGTAATAAATGAAAGCTAGAGTAGAGTTTAGAAAACTTCTCAATGGAAGACAAGATGGAGAGATGGAGATTGGAGCCCAAACAAGAAGATGATCTCCTCCACTTGTGAAAACTTCTTCACAAGAAAACAAACCCTTAAACACACTTAAACCCTTGTTTAAAACTTGTTTAAAAACTTCTTAGCTTGTTAGAGAACTGAGATCAAAGAGGGTATTTATAACCTCCAAAACCTCAGCCAAAAACCCCAAACCAAATGATAAAAACAGCCCCAGCAACGGTAACAAAAATAGCCGTTGGAAACAGAACTGACAGAGTGGCGGTCGACCGAAAAAATTCGCGGTCGACCAAGATCCAGATCTGAAACTGAGAATACAAGCAGAACTTCGTCGGTCGACCGTTGCGGTCGACCGATGGAAATTTCGAGCTCTCGGTCGACCATACCGGTCGACCGACAAACTCTCTGCTGCCCACTGTCGACTGAACATATGAGCGGTCGACCGGTGCGGTCGACCGATAACTGATACTACAGAAAACTGGTTCTAAAAGCTGTTTATTTGATTTTAAAACACTGTTTAAAATATCAAATAAATTCCAAAAAATGTAAAACTTTGGGGAATGATTGTAGACATGATAATAAACATGCTACAATGACTGGTTTCCATAAAGGACTTCCCAAATGAAAAATATCATTATTTTATAAAATAGTCCAAAACATAAAAATGTAAACACATGAGTTTG